>BSBM01001065.1:3695000-3967500 GCA_027924585.1 Larix kaempferi
AGATGGAGATGTTGATGAGGAAGGGGGAGATGACAATGATGATGAAGATGTTGATGATGATGGTGATGGTGATGATGATGATGATGATCATGATCATGATCATCATCGTCATCTTCATCATGATCATGATCATCTCCATCACCATCATGATCATCATCCTCATCACCATCACCCTCATCACCATCATCATCATCATCATCATCATCATCACCACCATCATCCTCATCGTCATCTTCATCACCATTGTCATCATCATCATCATCACCATCACCATCATCTCATCATCATCAGCATCATCATCAACATCTTCAACATCATTGTCAGCTCCCCCTTCCTCATCAACATCTCCATCATAGTCATCTTCTTCATTATCACATCTTCATCAACTTCATGTATCCCCTTGACAAAGGAAATTAAATAAACCATACAAACGCATACAATAGCAGGTACGCGCAAGGACGCATGCACGCTTTAAATCTTGCGTGCGTGTGTTTGTACGTGTGTGTAGTTGCGCGTGCATGTTTGAATTCAAATTGTTTTTGGCGCCCTTGCAGGCTTGGAATTAGCTTCGGATTGCACCTTTAGGCTCGGTCTGATTTATCCCTGATTTATAACAGAAAACATCAAACACTGCAACTTCCTGTTTTTCACAGCTAGTTCTGCATAAGCTCCACGAGTCCACTGCAGATGAAATTGCACACTCGTCGAGCTTTGTGTGCAGATTCCAAATATATAATTTTTTAATAGATATGTTGTTGTTCTCTATTTTTAATTCATTTTAAACTGCACTCATGTCAAATTCGTAAAAAACATAGGTCGTTTATTTGGCCTATAAATTTTGAGTGGCTTACCTATTTTGAAAACGGAAAAGAACCCATGTAAGAGAAAGAAAATACCTACAACCTAAAAAACAAAATGCATTTTTATTACTTTTAGACCATGATATGGTGGATTAAAACTTGACAATGTCATTTTAGGGCTTCCCTAACTTCGGTAATTTTAAAAAAATATAAAATTGACTTTTAAAATTTTGGAAAAATAGCCCCGCACAAGATTTTTCTATTGCCTACGCCTCTACATTTTTTTTTTCTCGTAAATTGAAAATTTACATAGCAAATAGGTGGGTAAAAAAAAACATGTGCATTATGTTTTAGAAAAAAAATAACATACCAATCTTCAAATAATGACATTTTGGGGTGGTTATACCACTTTTCCATAAATAAAAATTATATATTCCGGAAGATCATCCATTTTTCTACGTTTCATCGTTTTACACCTAATCGGAAAAAAGTTTGTAGGTACCTCTAATAATTGATTTTAATGATAATATTTCTGTTCTTCCAGAATGTCATTGCAACTAATGTGCCATAATTGGGAATCATTACCTTGCACCAACCCCAGACTTTGTGCAGGTTTCCATCTTCGGCAAATTCGACATTGTTTTCAGCCTCATAACTCGGTCAATTTTTATAGGACTTTAGGGCACTCAATCCAAGAGTTGTAAGTAAAAGTTTTGCTTTCCTTTACTGTTTTTCTAACTGTGTTTTTTGCAGATTTAGATCAATACGGTAAAGTATTTAATTTTTCTGTTATTCATCTTTTTGCATTTAGCTTTTGCTTCTAATCATGTTTACTAAGAGATTATTTCCTGTTCTTGGTATATATTTGTCTAACATTTCTATATGGAAACTGTGGCATCTTTTAAGGGCATGGATCTCTACTATTTTGTCGTGATGATAGCTATAAACCATTTAATGCTTAATATGTTAACAAGATACTTACTAACTAATTTGTTCTTTTTTATCATATTTAATCATGTTAATTTCTAATCATGTCATGTTTATAAAATCAATTTTATAAGAACAATCTCATATGTGTTATCTTTTAATCAGTATTTGTTTTATTTATATGTTATTGCTTACCTTTGTGTAAAAGCAATTTCATTGTTCTATAAGTAATATCTTTATGATCATTATATGTTCTTGCCAATTAAATTCTTGAGTAAAATCAATTTTTCAAATCTATGTGATATAATATTTTTTGACTTGTCATAAGTTATTTAATTGGGATATAGTTTCTTTCTCATGTATTGCCGAGGTTGTATCTAGTTCCTGTGTTATTTGTCTCTAACACTCCTATATGGAAGCATTGACATTTCTAGGGCATTTCATCTCTTGCATATTTACATAGTGTTAACAAGAAATGAACCCATGACTAATACCATTAGTGACTTGCCATTTCATAATTTATAAATGATATCATGAGTTGATCATAATTTGTTATATGTTGATCATATTAAAAACTTTGATTTATTTTCATGTCTTGTTTATTTTGATCATCTTTTAATCAATATTTATATGGCTTTGAGAAATCTTATAATCTTGAAATATTTATCATGAGCACCCTTTTCTTGTTGCAATGGGTTTCTAGTCTTATGATTGTAGAGGTTATCTTGTTCTTACTTGTCTCTAACGTTCATATATGGAAGCATTGACATTTTAGTTTTGTCTCTAACGTTCCTATATGGAAGCATTGACATTTTCAGGGCATTCATCTCTTGCATATTAACATCATACTAATAAGAAATGCACCTATGGTTAAGATTAGTTGCTTGATGACTAAATTTTCATATTTTAAGTGAAGTCTTAGGCTCACTATTTATATGTTATGGCTAACACTTAATGTGTAAAAGTAACTTCATTTTCCTTAATGAGCAAGTTAATATTTTATTTGATCATATTATGTTGCCATATTTTTATATGATGTTTGCTTACCTTTGGTGTATAAGCATTTTCATATATGTATGAGCACCTTTATTTTATTATCTTTATACGTTTTAATCTTGGAAGTTCTTCTGTAGATCACTTTTCTATTTAGGCTTTCATCTTATTCCAGAAATAATGAAGCACCATCTTCTATTGTTAAAGTCATGATGTTCATCTGTATTATATCATTTTCGATGTATAGACCATTGGGGTCTTGTTTCTTCGATGTTTGAGGTCTTCTACAGATATTTCTATTTGCACCTTTATTGGAAGAATGTCTTCTATCCGCATGTGAAGCACTTGCAACAATTAATTGATAAGAATATGCGAAATAGCAGAAATGACAGAACTCAGAATCACTTTTATATTGATCACAGGCCACTTCGAGGGGGCAACGTCCTTTGAGCAATCTCAATACAAATAACTTCACGGTGCCTTCATAGGTCTCAACACACACTTATATACTAAGTCTAGGCGCCAATACTATGGGTCAAAACCATGGGACACTACAAACTATGGATCAACAATATTACGGGCGACTTACAAAGCATATGCGTCCAACAACAATATACTAACAAAGTAAAGACATGGGTTCCTAACATCCCCTCCCCCTTAAAAAAAGCTTTGTCCTCAAAGCTTTGGATGTGGAAATTGTTCTTGAATCTAAAGGAGTGGTTCCCATGTAGCATTCTCTAGTTGCATGCCTTGCTACTGAATTAAGACCTCTGTGATAGAGCGAGAGCGAAGCTGACGAGGGCGCCGATTGAGGATGGCCTCCATCTCCAAAAGGATGGATCCTTCATTATCCATTTCGGGTAAAATCGTTTGTCCACTGATGTTGGTGCCAAGAACTTTCTTCAGACAAGAGACATGAAATACTGGATGAATGCGAGAAGAAGAAGGAAGTTCCAATTTATAAGCAACGGACCCAATCTTCTGAAGAATCCGATATGGCCCATAGAACTTTAGAGTGAGATTATGATTCCCTTTGAGTTTCAGGGAGGATTGCTTGTACCACTGGAGACAAAGAAAAATCATATCACCTACTTGAAAAGTGCGCTCGGAACAGTGCTGATCAACTTGTTGCTTCATGTGATTTCTTGCCATGTGAAGATTGTCCCACAAAATGCGAAGAATCTGATCGCGGTTTCGAAGGACCATGTCAACTTCCTAAACTAGTGAACTGTTGGGGGTGTATGGAAGAAGAACTGGAGGTGCATGACCATAGACTACTTCATATGGGGTCATTTTAGAGGCAGTGTGGTAAGAGGTATTGTACCACCATTCAGTAAGAGGGAGCCACTTTTCCCACTGATGTTGTTGTTCAGAGGTGAAACAACAAAGATAAGTTTCCAAGCATTTATTGATAATTTCAGTCTGACCATCTGTTTGTGGGTGATACCCTGAACTCATCTTTAGTTTGGTGCCACTGTGGCGAAATAGTTCTGTCCAAAAATGATTGGTGAAAGTCGCATCACGATCCAAGACAATGGAAGAAGGTATGCCATGAAGACGAAAGATCTGGTTCGGGAAAATTTGAGCGACTGAGGAGGCTGTATAGGGATGGCTGAGGGCACAAAAATGACTATATTTGTAGAGGCGATCAACCACAATGTGAATCACTGTCTTCCCTCCATATTTAGGGAGCCCTTCAATGAAATCCATAGAAATATTTTTCCAAATCCGTGTAGGTATGAGCAAGGGTTCGAGCAATCCTGGAAGGAGTGTTGTTTCACCCTTATTGCGCTGGCAGGTATCACATTCAGCCACCATATGTTCAATTTTCCTTTTCATGCCCTGCCAAAAGAAGTTACGTCGTGCCCGTTCATACATTTTGAGGAACCCAGACTGCCCTGTCGATGGAGAAGCATGGAGTTCATAGAAGATAGCCTGTTGAAGATCTGTGCATTGCGGAAGCACCAGACGACCCTTGTATCTCAGAGAAGCACCATCCCAAGAGTAATGTGGTACAACAGAAGGGTTGTTGGTCAAGCGTTGGATGATTTGAGATAAAGAAGAGTCATTGACATAACCCTGTTGAACAGATTGCAACCAATTTGGAACAAGCATAGAAATAGTTGAAAGAGAACCTTGGGCATCAAATGTGCGAGAAAGAGCATCTGCCACAATATTGTCTTTACCCTTCTTGTAAGTGATCTCATAGTCATAACCCATGAGTTTGCTAACCCATTTTTGTTGTGCTGGGGAGGAGACATGCTATTCCAAGAAATATTTCAGACTCTGGTGATCAGTCTTGATGCAGAAATGATTCCCTAATAGGTATGGTCGCCACTTCTGTATTGCATGCAAAATAGCCATCATTTCCTTCTCATATGTAGAGGCAGCTAAATTCTTACCTGAAAGGGATTTGCTGGTGAACGCAATGGGGTGTTCATCTTGAAGGAGAACAACAGCAAGTCCATTGCTGCAAGCATCACTCTCAATAGTGAAGGGCTTGAAAAAATTGGGCATAGCTAGAACAAGAGTAGTACACATAGATTGTTTTAGTTTTCCAAATGCACACTGAGCATCATGTGTCCATGTAAAAGCATCCTTTTTCAATAGAGCAGTTAATGGAGCTGCAATCTTCCCATAATCCTTGACAAACTTGCGGTAGTAGTCAGTCAACCCCAAAAAACCACGAAGGCTTTTGAGTGTCTGAGGATGCGGCCAATTGTTCATGGCATTGAATTTGGCAGGATCCACGCGAACCCCTTGTGCTGAGATAATGTGCCCCGAGATACTCAACTTCCTTCTATCCAAAAACACATTTAGATTGCTTGGCATGGAGATGATGGTCACAGAAAAGTTGTATGACAAGATCCAGATGCTGGAGATGTTCATCCCATGTTTTACTGTAGATGAGGATATCATCAAAGAATACCAGAATAAATTTCTACAAGTAGGGTCAAAATATTTTATTCATTAAGGCCTGGAATGTGGAAGGAGCATTAGTGAGGGAAAAGGGCATGACCAAAAAATCATAATGGCCATCATGTGTGCGAAAATCTATTTTAGGGATATCATCCTCATGAACCCGAATTTGATGATACCCAGAACGAAGATCGAACTTGGAGAAAAATTGAGCCCCATGAAGCTCATCAAGAAGCTCATCAACAATAGGAATTGGAAACTTATCCTTGATGGTGAGGTGATTAAGTGCTTGGAAGTCAATGCAGAGGCACCATGACCCATCTTTTTCATGGACAAGAAGAACTGGAGAAGAAAAGGAACTAGTGCTTGGGCGAATAATACCTTGCTTCAATAAGTCCTGAATGAGCATTTCAATCTCCATTTTTTGGTGAAATGGGTAGCGATAAGGCCTGATGTTGGGAGAAACACTACCAGGAAGGAGCTGAATATGATGGTCTTCTAGCCTTGAAGGTGGCAATCCCACTGGTTCAGCAAAGAAACTTGTATATCAATCCAGAATTTGTTGTAGATCCAAAAGAGTAGTGGAGACCGCTGATGGTTGCATCTCAATGGAATGGATCTGAGCGATGACACCATGTGAATTCTTCTTGAGGAGTTTTTCCATGTGATGTGAATTGATGATGCTGAGAGACCCTGGTTGTAATCCTGTCAATGTGTGTTTTTGTTTATTAAGGGAAAACTGCATCCAAAGTTCAGCAAAATCCCATAAGATAGGGCCAAGTGTGTGTAGCCATTGAGCGCCCAAAACCACATCACATCCGCCTAAGGTCAGAGAAAACATGTCAGAGCACAAGGTATAATCTCCCATAGAGATACGCACATTTCGACCATTCCCTTTGCAAGGTAAGGTGCCCCCATTAGCAACCATGACTTCAAAGTTGGAGCAAGGATGGATAAAACAATCAGCTTGTTTGGCGATCTGAGGGTTAATGAAATTATGAGTGCTAGAAAAATCAATGAGTATTGTAAGAGGAAGCTTCTTGAAGTAACCCCTGACCCACATTGTTTGGGGGGTGGTAATTCTAGGTAAAGCATGGAGAGATATCTCTGGCTAGTCATCTTGAGATGGAGGGTCAATAGGCGGTTCCTGAATGTCGACCTGAGCATCCATTGTTTCTATATCTTTGTCACCAATTTTAGAGGCAGGCGGATAATCCACATCCAAGAGATAGAGCTTTTGCTGAACACATCTATGTCCCCGAGTGAATTTTTCATCACAATTATAGCAAAGCCCTTTTTCTTTGCGTGCTTGCATCTCTGTTTTAGACAAACGCTTGATAGGAGTTCGTCAAGGAGCCTGCAATATATGTGGTCGTTGAGAACCCATATTTCCGAAGGGAACAAAAGTGGGCTTGGAGCATTGTTGGGTTGCAATCTTATCTTCTACAAACTTAGCCAACCCTAGGGCTTCCATCATTATGTTGGGACAGAACATTTTGACCTCAGAGCGGATAGCATCCTTTAGACCACTGATAAAACAACTTCGGTAAAAGTCATCAGACAATCCTTCAGTGTGGTTGGCTAGTTTCTCAAATTCGGTTTGATACTTTCTCACAGTGCCAATTTGGAGAAGTTTAGTGAGGGCTCCTGTGAAGTCATCAAAAGCACTAGGACCAAATCGTTGTAAAAGGAGCTGGCAAAAGTCTGGCCATTTTGGCTCTTCATGAACCTTGATGTACCAATGGTACCATTGAATAGGTTCCTGTTCCAAATGAAAGGATGCAAGCGGAACTTTGTTGACATCAAAGTATTATGCAGACTGAAATATTGTTTTGCACGATAGATCCATCCACTTGGATCAGTACCATTGAAGCGAGGAAAGTCAAGCTTCGTACCATGGAAATTGCTGGAAGAAGAGAACCCATTGTTTGATGAAGACTCGAACTGTTGTTTGTTGTTCATAGTTGAATGTTCAAGATGGAGGCCAAGAAATTTTTCATCAAGATCCTGGAGTTTGGCTTGGATGGCCACAAGTGCTTCTTCCATGGTTTTTGCTACTGCACGGGTGACAACCATAACCAAGAGTTTTTTTATTTTTATTTTTGGGTTGACTGGGTAGGAAAACAAAAACAGAAACTGCTTCAGTAAAGGAAAATATGGATTTGGGAAAAAATCTGAAGGGTAATTGGAATTTGACTAGGTTTTGGACACTGTTGAATAGACAAGGAAGTAAAAAATGAGGATTTCAGAAGTGGGGTGAAAGAATGGGAAAATTTGGTAGAGGGGGAAAAAGAAGCAGAATTCAGAAAGGAACTCTGTGGTAAAATTTGAAGATGATTAGGTGAAATCTGAGGAAGTTATGGCAAACCCTAAAAATAGACAAATGTGGGATTTCGAGCTTTGGGAAGTGGAATTGGAGATCGGGTCCTCAGGAATGAAATATGCAGAATGGGATGACAGGGGTTCCCTAAAAATTTCAAGCGAAACAGAGTGAAAACAAGGGAGATATGGAGAAAAAATTGAATTTTATACTTATATTTTTTTAGTTTTTATTTTTTATTATTTTTTATTTTTTTCAAACTGGAGTGGCTACGGCTCGGAAGGGATCTGAAACAGATAGATCTGCAATGGCCCAGAAGTGAGCGGAAATAGAGGGATCTGAAACGATGTCGAACGGATTGAAAATGGCCGGATCTGGAACAACTTTCAGAATGGATCTGAATGGCTAGAACTGAAACGACGCAGCAGTGATCGACAATAGTTCAACTGAAAATAGATATGGACCCCAGGTATGTGCAGCTTCCTAGCAGTTCAGGTGTTTCACTCGACCACCAATGTTGTTTGACGGCTTGCATATTGGGGAAGTACCCCTCACTCCACGGCTCAGGTAAAACGGATAACCGCTTTGCCACAAATGACAGCTCTTGGTTTACCTCACAGGTGGGAACTAGTCAATTAGGTAGGGGTCGTTGCCCTTTTCACTGGCAGGTCCTCTCAATGGGCTAGCTACTTCGGGGTTCCTATGGTACTCTTCACAATAAGTTTTAGGGCTTATTCCCAAGTACTTCCCACAGTTAAGCGGATAGGGATTATTCCCAAATCCGAACCTGCAACAGATGCGAAAAAAAAATTTGGCATAAATTTCACCCAGCGAGCCCAAGAAAGTGCTCTGATACCAAATGTGAAGCACCTGCAACAATTAATTAATAAGAATATGTGAAATAGCAGAAATGACATAACTCAGAATCACTTTTATATTGATCACAAGCCATTTCGAGGGGGAAACCTCCTTTGAGCAAGCTCAATACAAATAACTTCACGGTGCCTTCATAGGTCTCAACACACACTTATATACTAAGTCTAGGCGCCAATACTATGGGTCAAAACCATGGGCCACTAAAAACTATGGATCAACAATATTACAGATGACTTACAAAGCATATGCGTCCAACAACAATATACTAACAAAGTAAAGACATGGGTTCCTAACACCGCATGTGTATTGGCCATCTGGGTATTTTTGTACACTGTTGTGGTGCTCTTAGCCACATGTTCTATTGTATTAGCCGTCAGAAGGTATCTGTACACTGGTGTGGATGTTATATAATAGTTCTTTAGCTATCGGTTATGGTTGTGATGATTCTTGTGGTGATCTAGGCATCTTGTGGATCTAATAGCCATGTTGGCTTCTCTTTAGATCTGGGCACCTTGTTGTTGGATTGCATCACATGTTCTTGACATCTTGTGGATCTAGTAGCCATGTTGTCTTCTCTTTAGATCTGGGCATCTTGTTGTTGGTATTTCATCGTACAACCTGGTTTGTGTGCAATTTCATGATTCAGTGAGAAGCGATTTCTCTTCATCAAATTCCATCAACCGAAGTGTTCTTCTTTTGCAGCTTTGGTTCTTCTGGAAGTTGTTATCAAGGGGGAGCAGCAATGACTCCGTTTTTCCTTGTTAGTAGGATTTTTTCAAATCCATTATTAAGGGGGAGTGTTGGAATATTTTATATTCCTTGGAAGGTAATAATGTCTTTGTATTATGTCAGTACATATCCACAATCTTACGTAAAAGAGTAATACATTTATCCCATATTCATTATGGTAAAATATACTCTTGATATTCATTATTATATAAATATATGTTATTGTGGAGAATTATAGTACCCACATGTAATATGTGAGAGTAATTCCTCCTCGTCTCTTGGTATATAATAGATTCAAGGGAGTCTCTCACATTTATCCTTTTGTGAGGCTCATTCATTCATTGTGGATCATATTGTATCGGGGTTATTGGCTTTCCTCTCTGTAAGCTTGGAGGAGATATTCTGGAGATAATAGAAGACTACCTTCCTGTGGACGTGGCCCAATTTGGTGAACCACGTATATCTAGTGTACTCTTTTCTCTTGTTCTCTTTCTGTACTTATTGTTGATATATTATTGTTTTTCATATATAGGTAAGCTAGCTTAGTTAAATCCATATCTCTGACAAAAACAAGGTTGGGGCTATCATGTTTCACATAAACTAGGCTATAGGGTTAATGATTGTAGATTAGTAGGAAATTTAATATGTTACATCAAATCTTTCCAAAAGTTTTGTTACAATTGTGAAGAAGCACTGAGGCCAACTGATCTTCAATTTGGAAATTACAGGTGAAGGGAAAATGCACCAATTGATCCCTAATTCAAAATTTATTCATAGTGAAGGGGAGATGGATTTGATTTGCGGTAGTTGTGTTGGTGGTTAAAAGGTGCGGAGATATCCATGGAGGTGGGCGTTGTCTAGGGTTTGAGGTTGCAGGTACTAGGGCTATTTTAAAGTTTAATGAATGAGTTAGGAGGAAATATGTAGAGGTGGGTTTATGAGAGAGGACATGGAATCTAGTTCTAAGACAATCTAAATAAAAACCAAGGAATATTTTTTCCAAGGTGTTGTCATCAAATAAAATAATATCTAACTTAAAAACCTTCAATAATTGAGAGCTAAAATTCAATATATGCACATGTTCAAAATCATGGATCACAACATGGAGAAATTAGTGATAGAATTCGAGAACATTACTCGTTGAAAATACTCTGATCAATCATGTTGCATATTTTGTTTTGTATTTAGTGTGTAGCTCTATAACCAAATTTGAGAGATGTAATCAAGGTGGTAAAATACAAAGACAACATATTTAGCTTCTCATAGATTAGCGAATATCTTAAAGTACAGTTGAAATCTATGGTTCCAACCATCTAGAATATATTAATTCATGTTTCCATCATAATCGAGAAAATATAGGATAGGATCTTGTTGGAATTGAGAGCGTTGAGGTTGGACTATGTCTAAGAATTCCTATAGGAATTTCGAAATGTTTTTAAAGAATTTTTCTAGAGCTTATGTGAAAAGAATCACTGCCATTTGTGAGGTAGATGGAAACAAATGTTGAGTGGGGAGGGGAAGGTGGTGTCCAAATAACCCATACTAGGTTTTGAACTTATTAGCATGGCATCCAACCATGCATGTGTCTCATCAACCCTAGAAGTCCCTACCAACATGTTACTAGAATTTACAATTTCCACTAGATCAATAAGTAGTTTATAAAGGACACACTTTCTCACCCTTATATCCAATGTAATTATGCTATCCTGACTAAAATAACTAATGGTGCACTAATGCCACTAAAAAATTAATATCCAATGTACATTTTCCATAGAAGTCACTGGAAGTAGTGATGTATTTGTAACTTTCGAAGATATTCACTTGTATATTGTATGTATTACATTTGTACTTTATTGTATCCCCAACAGAGATGTATTATTCCTCTGATTGGAAGTGTCATCATTTGTATTTTCAAGTGTCGCAAATTACCTTGTAAGTGTCGTCAGTTGTATTTGATGGTTTATTAGACCACCTTGGTGGGGTCGGCCCTATATGAGTCATGTGGGTTAAAGGGTTATTAGACCACCCTAGTGGGGTCGGCCTAGTAACAAGTGGTAATGAAGTATTAGACTCTTCTAATGGATGTCAGCCTAGTTAGAGTAAAAGGCAAGTCAAGTCATTGTATAAATAGAGAGTGTGTCTCTCTCCTTCTATTCATTCACACACTCAGTCACTTCGTATTAGTGAGAGAGATGAGGAGTGCACACAAGTGGAGGAGGAGCAGCTTCTAGGAGAATATCTCTTGGTGTGGGGTTTTATCTTCATGATCTTTGTATCGATGCTCATTCTATCTCTGAGGAAGTTGTGGGGTTTTTTTTACCTTCTTTGTTTTCCCTGGTGAAATGCTTTGTGTCTCTTGTCTCTTGTGTTTGATATGATGTACATGTTGTTCTCTCAGTTAATATCCTAGATCCGATTGAGTTAAATGTTGAAAAACTAACATGGTATCAGATCTCGCTTGAAGGAAGGCATGGTATGGCATTTATGACACTTGTTGCACTTGCAACAAATTGGAAGCTAGGTCTTGGTATAGTAAAAACCAGTCATCACGACACTTTCGTTATAAATGCGTTTTGGTGAGGGTATAGGATCTGAAACTTTTACAACTTGAATATGAAATGTCCATATACCTTGTGTCTAAAGGAAAGACTCATATTCTTTGTACTTTGTGAGATATGATCCGTACAAGTTAGGGTTTCTACCTTTTCCAGAATGTAGTCCTAAACATGTGACCTAGGAAAAAAGGTGATATATTGGGCTAGGAAGGTCCAAATGGAATTCCCTAAAAAGTGATAGTTAGGGAATAGACTGTAGTTTTACACATCCAGATTTTACAGGCCAAAGTTGAAACAGTGACACGTGGCACTCCATACAAGTTCGCTATGCTATTTCATCCCATAAACAGGTCACGTTGCGACACTTGGCATATCTCTCTTTCAGAGAATCCATTTGGGCTAATATCTTTAGGTTTGGAAATATGACAGGTCCATCTACCAAAATACAAAGTTTCATACCTTGAGGATCCAAAATTTCATAGATACATCAGAAACAACATGGAATATATTTCTGTCCAAATAGAATTGGATTTTGAGCACTTTCATTTTTGGATCGTCACTGCTGTAGGAAATTAGGGTTTGTGAAAGAGTTGGAATTTTTGGAATCCAAGACCACGGCTGGATGCTCCTCATCAAAATCAAAATTTAGAGGCCAAGATCAAAGATTTTGGTTGGGTAGAACCTTGGGATCTATAAAACCCTAGTTCAGGATTTTGACCAAAAAACCATAATTTGAGAGAAGTTGCAGATTCAAAACTTTCAAAGTCAATTTTGAGGGGTCAAATTTTGGAGATTTCAAAATTGAAGTATACCAGCTTGATCAGCTCAGCAAGGTGCATATTTTCATCCAATCAGAAGTTTGGAATTCAAAGTTTGAATTTTTAGGGTTTCTCTAACAAACCCTAATCTAGCTGCAGATCGAGTTTCAACAAATCAAAGTGGATTGGGTTAATCCTAGAATAAAATGAATTGTACAGCTGCATAAGTGAATAAGTTCCATGTCTAGAGGGGGATTAGGCTAAGACCTTACATAAGAAGACTTCAAGTAGGTATGACTTGAGGAGATACAGGTATGTTTTGAAATTTGTTCATGATTAAGTTTGTCTTCATATTATTGAGGTTAGTACAATATTGATTGATTTTAGAATTGTCTTATCACCTTCATAAAAGTCTGAATGCATGTGAATGATAGAAGACATTCATTGGGTGTCACACTTATGATTGTACTAATGCACTATTGTGTTGTATGAGGGTGATGTTGTCCGCTAACATGAAAGGTACATCAAGAAATACAAATCAAGTTCTAGATCAAGAACATATGACCATGGTGACATGAAGACAAAGACTCATCCATAGCCATTGATCACATAGAAGCTCCACTTATGAGGTATGTATAATATGGTTCTACAATGCTTAACTTATGAAATATACAGTTTACTAGCACAAGCTTGAAGAGGACAAGGAGACATTGTTTGGGTATGTTAGACATAACTAGCAAATAGGATAGTCCAGGTATGTCTCTCATGTATCAAGTTAGAATCCTACCTTGTGCTAGGATCTGAGATAAGTATACTTTCGTATGATTGATAATAATTATTCATGAAGTTATAGGTTTGTATAATCATGGGTTTATGCATATTATGCTTCTTAGTTTGATTAATGATATGACAAACTAGAAGATTCTTATGGACAAATAAGAATATGCATGAGTAAAAGAAGTACTCCCTGAAACCTTGAATACTAACACTTGTGACAAATTACCTGTGTATGAAATGACCATGACCATAGATGTTTAAGATTATTTAGAATCATAATATCTTGATAGTATTGAGATTATACTAATGAATGTATGATTATGTATGAGATCTTGAGAATGACACAATGATGACACTAGTGCACACTTAAGCATGCATAATGGTCTAGGATGGATATAAGTTCAAAGACAGATAATTAAGGAAGCAAAGATCAAGAGGGAGCACACTCAAGTAATTCCTGTAAGGAAGCAAAGATTGAGAGGGAGTCCACCCAAAAACCAAACAAAGAAAAGTATTTGAATTGTTATTTCCTGTATATATGATTACTTAAGTGATGTTGTTCAGTCATGTATATACTTATGTTCCTAAATTTAGGATGTATATTATGCATTTTAGAAAAGTTGCATTAATGAACAAGATACTACTAATATACAAGTAATGCGTAAGTGTCCTATGGTACTATACAACATTCCATTGCTACTTATCTAGAATGAAACCTCTTTGCTGACATGTTGGGAGTAGTGCACACTCTTAACAATGTTCTGGTAGAGATGGAAGGCATCTATAAAGTTACCATATGAATACGGGAGATGGATGAATGTTGTATTGAAGCATTGGCTAAGATAAATTGCATGAATGTATGACATATGTTTTTATGCATAAGAATTTGTTCTGAAAACTATGAGAAGTTTCTAAATCATGCAATTGAATTTGACTTGTAGGAAAGATCGTGTACAATCACCTACAAAAGAAGAACTACAACATTTTCTCCAACAACGAAGTTCAAGAAAACTCTCTATTAAAGATATTGAAGAATCTGAAGTTCCCAAAATGCAGGATGCAGCAATGAAAGAATGCCATGATCAAGGAATACTAGTCGATAATGAAGAATGATGTTTGGGATGTGTTCCCAAGACCAGAAGGGAAGTCTGTTGTGACTTCCAAGTGGATGTACAAGATCAAGCATGCTCCAAATGGTAGCATAGAGAAATACAAAGAAAGGTTTGTGGCTGATGGCTTCTCCCAGAAAGAAGGGATAGATTATGAGGAGACTTTTGCACCTATAACCAGATACACTTCCATTTGAATAGTACTTGCCCTGGATGTAGTGATGAAGTGGAAGATACACCAGATGGATGTCAAGACAACTTTCTTGAATGGTGTAGTCGAAGAGGAAGTCTATGTGGAGCAACCACTTGGTTTTGAGACACATGACAGGATTCATATGTGTGCAGATTGAAGAAAGCTTTGTATGGCTTGAAGCAAGCACCTAGGATATGGTATAGCAGGATAGACAACTTCCTGTCAAGTTTGGGATTTACCAAGAGTAAAGCAGATTCCAACCTTTACTACAAGGTTGAGGAAGGAAATCTAGTGATACTCCTATTATATGTGGATGACCTGTTTGTGACAAGTTAGGATAGGTTGATTGCCGGCACAAAGAGGAAGCTTTCTTCGAAGTCTAAGATGAAGGACCTGGGTATGATGCATTACTTTCTAGGTAGGGAGGTGTGGTACACTACAGATGAAATATTCCTTGGACAAGGGAAGTATGCAGTAGAGATCCTGAAGCGGTTCAGGATGATGGACTGCAAGGCCATGGCCACACCTATGGCATTGAACCTGAAGCTATTGAGTGATGGTTCATCAAAGTCGGTTGATACCATGATGTATCATTAGAGGATTGGATCCTTGGTGTACCTGAAGAACATGAGACCAGATATTTGCTTTGCAGTGAACACATTGAGCTAGTTCCTGACGGATCCTACACATGTTCACCTAATTGCGGTAAAGCATATTCTGAGGTACCTGAAGGGTAAGATTGATTATGGGCTCAAGTATGATGCGAATCAAAAGTTTAACCTGGAGGTTTATGTTGATTCAGATTGGGTAGGCAGTGCTGCAGATAGGAAGAGCACTTCAAGGTGTTGCTTCAGTATGGGATTAGGTGTGATCTCTTGGTTTAGCAGGAAGCAATCCTACGTAGCACTAAGTACAGTCGAAGCAAAGTATGTCGCAGCTTGTTCGACTATTTGTTAGGAAGTATAGATTAGGAATCTACTTTCATAATTTTTTCATCTCCAGTTGGATTCTACTTGCATCTATTGTGACCACCAGAGTTGTGTGAAGTTGTCAGAGAACTTAGTGTTCCATGACAAGTCAAAGCATATCGATATCAAATATCTCTATATCAAGGATATGGTGCAAAGAGGAGTATTGAAGCTCCAGTATGTTGCAATGGATGAGCATATTGCAGATGTGTTGACCAAACCACTAGCCAGAGTGAAGTTCAAGTACTTCAGAGAGAGGCTTGGTGTACTTCAGATCGAGGTTCCTTCCAAGGGGAAGTGATGAGTCCAGAAGATGCAGATGCACATGGGATTTTCTGACATGGTTGTAGATGTGTTCTCCCATGGCCATGATGTAATTGTCGAGATTTTTCGACATGGTTGTAGATGTGTTCTCCCATGGTCGTGATGTAATTGTTGAGCCATTTTTGACATGGTGAAAAATTAAGGGCTGGATCCTTCCCTGAATGGTGGCAGATGTGTTCTCCCATGTCGGTGGTGTAAGTGTTGTATGATGTCCATTTGGGCTGTGCTTTGTGGATGATGAGATAATCTGAAGAGGATGATCATGTGATGATGATATGCATCAGGATGATGATGTGATGATGATCAAGATGATCATGTGATGATATGTATTAGGATGATGTTATGATGATCAGGATGATCATGTGTGGTGAGCATAAGGTCGATGCTTCATATGTGCTACATCAGGATGGTGTATTGTATGATGATGATCAAGACAATCATATGTGATGAACATCAGGTCGATGCTCCAGATGTTGTGCATCAGGAGGATGTATTGTATGATGATGATCAGTATGATCATGAGCATCAGGATGATGCTCCATGCAAAGAAGATGATCAGTGGCATCATGAGTATTAGGTCAATACTCTGTGGCCGTAGATAGGTTGTGCAAATAGCATAGAAAAGATCCTGGGAGATCCGATAGGTTGAGTTTTGTGCTCGTAAATGTCCTTGGATGCTCTTTCGAGTGTCGTCATTTGTATTTACAACTTTCACAAGTTACATTGTAAGTGTCGTCATTTGTATTTGATGGGTTATTAGACCACCTTGGCGTGGTCAGCCCTGTATGAGTCATGTGGGTTAAAGGGTTACTAGACCACCCTAGTGGGGTCGTCCCAGTAACAAGTTGTAATGGGTTATTAGACTCTTCTAAGGGAGGTCAGCCTTGTTAGAGTAAAAGGAAAGTCAAGTCATTGTATAAATAGAGAGGGTGTCTCTCTCATTCTATTCATTCACACACTCAGTCACTTTGCATTAGTGAGAGAGAGGAGGAGTGCACACAAGTGGAGGAGGATCAACTGCTAGGAGAATATATCTTGTTGTGGGGTTTGATTTTTATGATCTTTGTATTGATGCTCATTCTATCTATAAGGAAGTTGCAGGCTTTTTTTACGTTCTTGGTTTTCCCCAGTGAAATTCTATGTGTCTCTTATCTCTTGTGTTTGATATGTTGTGCATGTTGTTCTCTCGGTTAATATCCTAGATCATATTGAGTTAAATCGTGAAAAAATAACAGAAAGGAGATGTCTCTTCAATATAGGAATAAAAAAAACATCAAATTATTGAAGAACATCAACTAAAGGCATATGAGACAAATTGAGCCAACTCCTCTCACAAGATAATTGGGATTATTACCAATCTCCATACTCATACCTCCCTATATATCTTGAAAAATGATAAACAATGATCAATCATACATAATATCCTAAAGATGCATTATCCGAAAACCATCAAATGCTATACATAGTGTAAGAGGACAAGCAAGATATAAAATCCATATTCATCCTAAAAAAATGCAACATTAAGAAGATCCTACACCCATCACATGTGAAAACTAAACTATCATCTACTAGAACAAGTCAACCACCTATCATGGGCCCTTTGCAATATCTTACTTTCTCAAAATTAAAATATGCCCAACAATAATCAAATATATCCACTACCTATCATTGGAAACCCATAGAACACATCAACCACCTATCATAGATCCTTTTAGGCATAACACTAGATTAAAATACATCCATAATGACCATCAATGTAGAATATCCATCATCTCTTATCTAAATAAAAAAATGGTTTCACCTCAATAAAAACATCACACATCAGAAAGTGCCAATCTCAAGAACAAATGAATAATAAATTAAGAAGAAATAACCCTCCCAAGGATTAATAGAATTCTCTGACTCAAGCTAGCTATGAAACCTGAATGAAATCAATTATGTTAATAACCTATTATAGGTAGTATCTAGAAAAAATATAATCTCCCTCTTACTTAGGAGTGACCTCCGCTGAAACAAGCTCTAATACCATGTTGGACTTTAAATCACTTGGGAAATTAATGCAAAATCTAAATTTCACCTTCTTCCTAAAAGGTTCCCTAGATCTTATCCCTGTAATTTTCACACCTTCAAATGTTGTAAATTAGAGTATAAACCTATAGTAGAAACATCACAATAATTAACTTCAAACAATCCCAAGATTCCCGACAGTTCAAGGAGAAAACATAGCAAACAATAAGATCAATTTGAACCCCTTCTAGGGAGACTTATCATCCCATAACCAAATTTTAAAATGCACTTCTACAACAATAATTACTATAGTATATTAGTAGTAACATTCAACCCCTTATATTGTTCATAAATGTCAAATTAACAATTTTTCCTTTTACTTATGGCAAATATACAAGAAATAAATGGTTATGAATAATAGCACATAGAGAACATATATATATATCTATGAAATTAAAATATGAGAGTTATAAAAGATATGTATAGATGGAAACTTCATTTATTATCTCAAGATGCAATACATGTACATACATCATACATACCATGTAAAATTCTCTCGAGGATATTATAGTAACTCTAACTATACAAAATAGTACCCTAGATACGGTAAATCATGAAACCCGAGTTTCACCAAGAATATCCAAGTGCAAAAATATCTCAACACAACCTCTGTGGAAGGAAATTCTCGTCTTCACTTTTTGTTCACCAATCAACCATGGCGATTTATCAGAAAACCCTAATATCCAAACTTGAAGGTATAAACACTAACCCTAGATTTATAATATGATCCAACAAACCCCAAGAACACAAAGAAACCCTAGAAATTGATGATAGAGATAATATAAGTAGAAATGAAGACCTAAGAGAGATATAGGAAGTGCACACTCTTCTTTAGGTCATAATTGTACACAAGAGTGAAATCAAATCAATGAATGAGTATCATTATGGAAATATCCTCTCCTTCCTTTTTTAATATGAGAGGTAAGAGAGAACAACAATATTATGTGGGTTAATTATATTATAAGTAACCTACATGAGCCCTTCTATGTGAATACAACTCAAAGATCCATTCTAAAGTACATTTTTCCTTCAATAAGGTGACTTATTTCACAATAATGACTCCAAGGTGATGTAGATACAAAAGGGAAGTTGACACCAGTCCCTCATGAGCCTCCATTGACTCCAATGATGATAAAAAAATGTATTCTATTCACTTATATAGCCATTACAATACCACTATTGAATCCCTAGAAAACCCTCAACCATCTCCAATCCTCCCAATAATATTCCAAAACGCCATAAATTCCACATGCCAACTAAGTATCTAATTCCTCCTCCATGGTTCATGATGCTCCACATCCCTTGAGGACATTGACCAACCAAGTAGGTGATCTCCAATGCCTAAGGGAATATGTACAAGCTAGAAATAGCCTAAGGTCAAGCATGCACTAAGAAAGATATCTCAATTGTGCATATCCATCAGAAAACATCTCTCATGCAATTAATTTTGGACAATCTAGTGTATGATTATATACCATGTACCTCAAATCCTATGAAGCACCCTCAAACGTGATGTAAAATATGTAAACATGTTTAAAGAAACCAAAAATTCTAGTAAGACAAATCGTCTAATTGAATGTCACCCTTATATTACATAGCTTAATTTATTCTCTTTTCCATAACCTCCAAACTAGTTGGTTTCATAACATCCCATGCCTCATCACCTAAAAAATTATAATGGTACATACAATAATCAAGTGGTAATATTGATGTTCTAACAAGTTGAACTTGCTAAAAAATATTGCTTACAATTGGGTTAACTTCTATATAATTCCTTAGCTCTATTGACTAGTAGTTCTATCACATAAGCCAACATCCTTAACCTACTTGTAAAGTTATAGGATCTAGAAATACATCAAATATCTTCATATAGAATGGCATGGGTTTGGGAGCCATGTTTGAGTTTCTATATTAGTAAGGACACTGGTATTTTTCCCACCTTCTATCTAGATCCTTTCAATACTCGTCATTTTACCTCTAAGGAAAGATGAATTTCCAAATAATGAATATATTTATTAATAATTTGACGATGAATACATTTACGCTAATGTGTATAAATACACATGAATGGAATAAGTCATGTATTTTGACAATGATCATAACATATTATACAACTTGATGAAAACTCGACATTGTTCTCGTTTTTTGGGGGGGTCAATTTTCGTAGTTGTTTTTACCTTCATTTCAGAAAGTCAATATGGAGCCCTTTTTTTGCGATTTTGAATCTTCTTGGTCATAAAAAAGCTATAATTTTTATTTACAAATGTTTTTTTCAAATTTTACAAAACAATGTACATTTAGTAACTAATTATAATGAAAAATATATACATTTTCATTTTTATTTTTATTTTTTGAAGCAAGTTAAAATGAAAAATATATATATTCTAGGAGTTTTTCTTTAAATTTTTCACTTAAAAAAATCATTTTTATGCTCAAATATGTCAAAAAATGGGAAAAAAAAGACATTTTGAAAAATTTTAATGCATTTTTATCTTTTTTGTAACGCCCCATATTTTGAATAGGTGTGTTTATTAGTCAGACATATTGCACTTTATTGCTTATTATCCGTTGGACTCAACTAGACTGAGTAAACCTAATCTTCGGCATGTTAGACCTAATTATATGTTGCTACTATGTTTATGATGTTACTATACTTATGTTGATACTATGATTATGATGCTACGATGTTATAATGTCACCATGCTTATGATGTTACTATGTTTATGCAGTTACTATGATGTTGTTACCACTAGATTCCTTTACCTTATGGTGACAATGTATGTTTAAATGTCTTTCATTAATGAAATGTGAAATATATGATGTTGTATGAGGATACCACATTATGATGTTATTGATTGAATTATTATGTGTCATGTGCATCTATGATGAGCTAAAATTGTTACATGAAATAAAATGATGTTGATAATATGGATCAATTAGTGATCGATGGGAAGTGCTTTCTATAAAATGTGTATTTTGTGCAATACTAACCTGCAGGACACAAGGGCTATGGGATAGCCAGATACTTGATCATATATATGGGATAAGAACTTGCTATATAGTAAACCTTAGAAACCAAAAGTGATGATACTATGACACAGACCGATAATCGCGATAGAAATAGAGTATGATTTGATAATGGCGTGGACCCAGTATGTTGAGAGGGATGGTTGTATTTACCACACTATGTTTCTATGATACCCAAGGTCATGGGAGGGTTGTGCTGAGACACACTTCCCGTGTTGTTATGATGACGATGGTCGGAAGCCTGCTAGGAGAGGCTAGGTACGTTGTTTAGTCGACGCTGTCACTCTCAAGTTCTTGTGTAGTTAGGTCGATGAATCCAACATCCACTTTTGTAGTAGCGGAGGAAGCATAGATAGGATGCAAACGTCAGTTAGTATGGGAGGATGTGTTAGTTAGTACTCTTGAGGGTTGGATATTCCTTGATATTGACTTAGTGATAGGAGATACCTTCCTTTTTTTTGATTGATTAAACTAATGTAAACATAAAGATAATGGTATGAAATCTTAAAGGGTTAACTCTTAAATAAATGAGAATGTTAAAGTAATTATATTGTATATATATGCTTGCTCTTTCTGCATGGGGGGAATACTATTATTATTTAGCAGGTATGCATAGGCAGGATGGGGTTTGTTTATAGTACATATCCGACCTATGCATATACATTCCATGCATGCACACCTTGTACATGTACAATAGTACTGGTGTACAACATATGTGTCACACTTGAATAGTAGTAGAAAATGTCGTAGATAACTCAGTTAAGGATAAATTAATCAACTTAGGTAATGAATGGTTAAGTTGTCAATGTGTAAAATAAGTGAATTAGTCATTATATGAAAACATTGTAATAAGCAATTAAGACAAGTGTCATTGATTAGAATTGTCCTACAAGAATTGTTGTGAATTATATAATGGTATTGTCTAATTATTTAGGATGATTGTTTAAACCCTCAAGAGTGCTTTGTTTATAAGAACTAGGGTACTATGTTGGTGTTAGGGTACTCATGTGATAAACAAATAATTAAAAATATTGTTATTAATTCACCATCTACTACTGTTTAATTATGATTTAATTATTATTATTACTTAATTAATATTATTTTAATAATATAAATATTCTTGTCATAACGATTACGATATAAGCAAAAGTTAAAAGATTCATTAATGGATTATTAGTGTGTGAGTATTTTCCATGTCAAAAGTTACAAGGAATATTGTAATAATGATTTAAACTAATGAATGTGATTGAACGGTTTTTAAATATTATTTGTTTATTCGATATGACTCTTAGACTTTAATTACATGATAAGCTATTTTGTCGGTGTTGCAGCTGCAACCTGATCCCCAAATTTTTTGATAAAATTGCAGGGCCCGTCCTTTATTTTTTAATTTACTTATAGTTGTGTTTCATCTTTGATAGGCTTGCTTTTGACACTTAGAATTTTCTCCTCAAAACAAAAGAAAGGCAAAATTTTGAATCAGAGTAACTTTCCATTCTCCGCCAAAATAGTTGGAGCAACTTGCCATTCTCCGCCGAAACGGTTGGAGCAACTTGCCATTCTCCACCGAAATGGTCGGAACACTTGTGAAATTACGGCGAAATGTTTAGAGTTTTTTTTGCTAAAGTTTGTGTTTCATAGTAGAATACAAAGTTATGTCGAAATGGTTGGAAGGAAAAGGAAATCAGGCAAATCGGGGGAGCTATGGGTTTCATGCCGAAACAGATCACGTACTTTTGGAAAATCCACCGAAACGTTTCACTGACAAAATGAAGTTACACCAAAAATTTTGCCGCACAAATGGAAATCAACGTAAAATTGAAAATGATGCCGAAACTAATCGCTGAAAAAAGGGAAATACTCCGACAATTTCATCGCGCGAAAGGCATCGGCGTAAAAGGGAAAAGAAGCAAAAATGCTTCGGCATAAAATGGAAAGGACACTGAAAAGAAAAATTGAAAAGATGCTGAAATAGTTCATTTCAAAAAGGGATTTGCATAAATTTCAAAGAGACGCCGGAACGATTCAGTGTAAAAGGAATGTCAGCCGATGCATATGGCTGTCAAATGGAAAATGATCCGATACAGTTTTTCCCAAAAATGGGTATGATTTGACCCCATTAATGCATTTAATGCTTGGGTTAGTTTGGGTATATATATGTTTTAAAACTCTTTTCTCGTCACATTGCTTGTAATGGTGTTCGGAGAAGTCATTTGAAAATGGATCTCACGTGTTGCCATTCAACTTTACATCTGGATGAATCTTTTGCTGCTAGGTAGGTTGTTTATCCTTTTTTATTTTATTTTTGTTAGAACGACGTTTTCATTTAAGTATTTTACAAGACTATCATTAGCACCCAAGTTAAATTATTAAATTTGAAAGGATATAAGGGTAGGATTAGTTTCTTTTAATCCCTATGGAAGACCATTTTTCGTATAGAATAGGGTAATCATTGGCATTGATAGCCATAGGTGGTATTGGAATGAGGTTTTTTCGAACTTAGTTAGGGAATTCCCGCAAATTGACCACTACACCTAAATAGCTTACGTTGTGTTACAAAACCTCCTGACTAGGTTTCCATTCAACAAAAGCGGTAGAACTTACATAATCCCCTACAATGAATTCCTATACCACCGGGGTGTTTTTTTCGCTTAATGCTCTTCCTAGTTTTCGCTCCTCCATACTTAAAGTAATTGTTAGGTTAGAACATAAGAACTATCAGATATTCACCAAGGAAACATAGGTTCATTTGGGTATAGGGTCCCATTGTGACATGGCTAGGGAAGTTCTTCAAATTCATCAAAAACTCTCATTCCTTCCCCGGGTCTCGTAAACAAGTGAAACATCTAATTCTTTTTGAAGAGAAAATCCATATCTTGTGTTTGTTCAGTTATTATTTGTTTTCTTTAAAATAATCGGCATGCTACACAATTATATTCCCATCGATGGAGCTCTGTGATAAAACCTTGCTTAAAATTTTTCTTCCAAATAGTAATATGAGTGGGATGATGAGACCGTGTATGATTTTGAAAGAATTTTGATGACATTTTGCTGACTTTCTTTTACTTTTGTCCAATGGTGCATTAGAAGATCTAGATGAATCCACATAAAAAATTCAATTATACATTGGTTATTGCACATAAATGTACTCTTTTTAAACCAAGTTGACAATACTATGATAAACCATAGCCAACATCAAACCCACCTGATATCATGGAAGTATGAGTTTCCTAACTTTTTGTTTCTTGTAAACAATATTAATGAATGATATCTCTTCATATTACTTAAAAGACTGTTGCTTTAACATGGGATTATTATTACACATTGATTGTTGTTTTTTCTTAGGACTTAGAGATGCAAAAGAGAGCTTTGAAGAGAAATCCAAAGGTAGCAGAATCAAATTCTGACACTGAAGTGGTCTCAGACGCTCCAATGGAGGCATGATTTAAAGAGACCAAAGAAAGGATGGGAATAGTCCTTGAATATAAGTGGGCTGAACTATATCACCTCTTCAAAGATTAGAGTATACCAGATGCATCCATTGAGGAGATGATGGTGTATCAAAATATTAAAAGGTCTGGTCTCTATAAAGCTTCCACACGACCAGAGATCTTCTCATGCTCCGAATTCATCAACTGGATTCTACCTCATGTGGAAATCAACACAAGGATCATAGCCGGGGAAGGTGGAGAAGGATTTTCCTCATTCCAACCCGGTCATATTGTTGCAGCATACAAGCTACCCTCTCCTAAAGTGATGATGACAGATGACTGGATAAGAGGAGTTAATATAGATCACTTTGAGTTTACCAAGAAGATGCTGATTCTAGGAAAGCAACTCAGAACGAGGGCAAGTGTGGAATACGATAACCAGAATCTGAAGATACCATTCACAATCATAACCTTCATGTTGAGCATTATATTGGGTAGAGCGAATGGGAATATATATAAGCTTAGCTGGGTACCCCTTATGTATCACATCACCTCCCATGGTACTGTCTTCAATTGGGAGGATATTATATCAGAAAGTATGGCATCGACAATAGAAGTAGCTCAAGGGGGAATGACCTAGAAGAAAGCATAATTTTTCATGTCCTCATATCTTATTGACTGCATCCTGGTCAGACATCCATTCCTTAAGTCGAGGTATTTGTGGATCCAGACTCAGACCCCACTTTATGTGGCTTACCAGATCACATGGGCTCACAAGTATGCAAGATAGTACAAGCTCATCTATGAACAATTTATCATTCCTCTGTGTTGGAAAATTTTTAACGAAGAATGAAATTACTTGTCAGATAACACCATGGCCGTTATTAGTGAGTATGGGGATTTCTATTTTTCCGCAGAAGGTACTTATATCAGGATGTATGGAGGTACCAAGGCCCCATCTCTAATGCTGAAGTATGTGAATGATTATGCAATGCACAAAGAGGCGGTAAGGCAGGTTTTCATTAATGGGGTAGGTAATTTTTTGAATGAACATAACAAGGCATCCTACCCACCATTTCCATTTGTCATTGGGGCATGCAAATTCCATAAGGTGAAAGGAGTGGAAGATTTCATAAAATATTTATAGGCTTTCCATTTTGGGGAAAGGATATTCGTAAGGAATGAAAAACTGCAAAAGGCCTCCCAACATTGTGCATCATGAAAAATTCACTTTGAATACAGGGTGAAAACATGAAGTTGGGAAACAATTTTGGCTTGTTTTTTACAAAACAAAATGGCTAAATTTTATGTTTTTCAACTTCGACCTCTTCAAACCCATATCTCCCTTAGCAATTTTGAATTGAGATAAACAAAAAAGTTTTAGAGAATTGAATTATCTTTCTACTCGTATTTTTTTAATTTTTTATATGCACATATCGTGGGACAAATTTGGTGCACACCAATGGCTTATACATGAAACATTTAGGTATGGATAATGAGTGACCTGTGTGGACATCAGTTCTTTAATAGATGGTTATTCATTTTAGGGAAAAATATTGTATGCTCATAATCTACACACACTAAACTTGCGCATGGACTATATTTTGTGTTTTTTAAGACTTGGGAACTATTTTTTATTATTTATTGAAACAAAAAATATTAAAAACATGGTCATTATTGACACACGTTGGTGAGCTTCAATTTTCTTTTTAGTGTGACTCTTATTGGAAAAAATAAAAGTACCCTTTTGAAGAGGACGATCCAATTATGATCTCTATGAAATTTCAAATTTTTTGGTGTTGTCTTTGTTATGATATTGAATTTTAATTTCGGGTGATTTTTAGAGTAATAAAATTCTTAAGGGATAAGGTTTAGAAAAAATTTATTAATAAATAGAAATTAAAATAGAAATGAAACAATTATTATATCATTGGAAACTAGATTCAAAGATGAATCGATTGCTACCAAGTCCGACAAATAATACTTAAACTTTATAGGGGTTTGGTCTTTCACAAGTTGCAGGTTCCAGAAAGATGTTAGATATTTTCGCAGGCTTTGTTGACCATAAACTCTCGTCCGAGAGTTTAGTTCCAACTCTTCTCCAAGAGTTTGTTTGAAAATACAGCACAGTGATTCGTTCAAACTCTCAGCCTAGAGTTTTTTTTAATGCTTGGCCAAGAGTTTGAACTCTCAAAACTCTCGACGTAGAGTTCTTTAAACTCTCAGCCAAGAGTTTGAGGTTGACGTTTTTTCTCCTGTCCATCCGCGAGCCCTCTTTTTTTCCACTCCATTGTCATGGAATTGTTTCCCAGCTTCACATTTTCACCATAAACAAACCATTTCCTTAAGGATGAGGAAGTGTATGAAAGGGGAAACCACATGAGAGATTTAAATAAACATTTTAGTCGAAAAATTGGCACAGGCCCTAGTCATGTTATGAATACTACCAAAGAAGATGACTTGTAGAATTCAAGTGAAGAAGTAGAAAGGTTACAAGCAGAAAAAGAAGAAAGGTGAGAAGTAGAGGAAGCAATAAGGCAGCAATTGGAGGAAGCAGAAAGACAGAGACGAGAAGAATAAGATAAAAGAAAACAAGAAGAAGTGAGAAAAGAGAAAGAAGAACAAGAATCAACAGAGAAAGCAGCAGAAGTGGAAAGACAAAGAGAATAAGAAGATAGGATCAAGAAAGATGTGGAAGAAGAAGAAGTCCGAGAAGGAAGGCAAAACCTCCAAGATATGGACATAGACCCACCTGGTGTTCTTGGAATCACACTGATAGGAGGAAATCTCCCATTCGAAGAGCTTGGGCGCACTCTATTCGCTGCCCCAAAACAATACTCAGTGGCAAATCTAGATATGATAATGTTCGACTCAAAAAGGAAGGCAATAACTAGGAGGTCAGAGAAAAGACTGAAGATGGGAACACAAGCCAATGTGGTGACCATTCAAGAGAACAATATAATGGAAGGCACCCGTAAAGACCCCTAGTTTACGACATCAGTGAATATGCAGTTGCTAAAGCAAGTGATGATAATGTTGATAAGCTGATGGGCGACTTAGAGTGCAACAAAGAGAAGATGCTAAAGTTGAAAGACAACATATAAAAGAAAGAGGTGAAGGGATAGAGTTGAAAAGAAAACATGATGCTATAGTATCGGATAACAACAAATTATTGTCTAATTATTAGAATCTTGAAAATGAGAAAGACCCTTTGAATGTACAACTTGTAATTATGGAGGGCGAGAGAAGTGATTTATACGCCCGCATTAATGAACTGGAAGGAAAAGAAATAACACCAAATCAACAAGTAGAAGCCTTGCAATCTCAGATGGACGAGTTGGTTAGGGAAAAGGAATCTATATTAGAGTAGGTCAATTCGGTGCAGAATCAAAAGCAGGACATGACTCCTTTCCATGAACAAGCATGCAAGTTTCAGGAAACAAATTTATGGGATAACTATATTTCCAACTTGAAGGGCCCACCAGAAATTTTATTTTTAACTGTAATTCACTATATTTTTGTGCAAACATAAAAGGACTAATTTTGGAAGTCCAAAGGTTAGGGGTAGCTGAAGTGGTTAGTTATGTAGAGACAAACTCCATTGTAAAATAAATATAGGGGGAGGGATACTGGAAAAAAAAAAGAATTTTGCTAGCATAATAGAGGATGGACACATTTTTTAAGAGAACTACTTTTCTGTTAATGAGAAGGACCTGTTTGCTGGGAAAAGCTTGCATATAAATTTTTGCATAGATGTGTTAGATAAAAAATTGGAACTATTTCCTCTTGTATTCATAATGCATTTTGTGAGATATTTCTAACTCGGTTGAACTATTTCAATGATGATGAATGATTTCATTATCTATGCGAATATCTATGTGTTTACAGAGTAATAAATTGTTTTAATTATAATCAAAGCTATCTTTGGTCGTTTCCTGCTGAGAATGTACATCCTTTATCTTAATAGCTATCTGTTGGATTTGTAATAGCATTTTCAAATTATTACTCTTATTTCAACTCGCTCCTTGCGAGGATAGATTAGTTAGATTAGACTAGAATTAGCGAATTGATGAGGTAGAAGTGATAAGGTGATAGGTAAGAACCTGCGCATCAGTTGTGAGGCTTCTGCCTATCAGTTCTAGGTTAAATGCATTAGTTATATTATAAGCACTTGCATATTCATAATTTAAACATATAAAATATAAATGGTGGGATGGGCCGCAACCGGTACAAACATTAAATAAACATACCTACGATAGGCGGACCATTAACCAGACGAATTCCCCACACCAAACAGTGAATGATCTAATTGGAGTTATTCATTTGGGAGAATCCCTACTATCAATGCTAGGATTTTCTAGGCATCAACAGTTGGATCATATGTCTTTTGGTAAACCATTAAGACATACCTTGTCCAATTTAAAAATTCAACTAGTATATACATTATTTTATTATTTTATTCAAATAACACTGAATACAAAAGTGGTGAATAAACTAACATTTATTAAATAGATGCATCGAATATAGAAACCTTAGGTAATATTTCCTACCATAAAAATATTTCACAGTCAACAATTAAAGCCCAATAAATTTACCTTTAGTACATTTAATTGTTCGTTACAATAAGTGTAAAAATATTAGTATACCGTAACTTGTATGAATTAACTATTCAAGGAATTGAATGATTGAGTGGTTCGAGAGATGGAATTTTGGGCGGCGGAGTAGGCCCGAAGTCTGCTCGGGGAAGGAAAGGTAAATAGGGAAGAGTGAAGGGAGAATAAGGGGGATATATTTTTATTAGGAGGAAATTAGAAGGTAATGGTGGCAAAGGATTAGGTGGAGAAAGGAGTTGAGAACAGAGGAAATACTGTTCTCGGGATGATTGGTTTGTGGGCTCGGGGGATGGGAAATCCATTGATTTCTTAGGGCTAGAAGGATAATAGCCGGTCGGCAAGGTGGACACATCATATGGTTGGATAAGTGGATTTACAGAACTTACTACAACCTACAACCTATAGAAAACCAGGTATTATATCTTCTACTTAGTCAAATTTCCAATGATTTATGGATATGTGTAGAATAGCATGGAAAAGAATATATTATTCTAAAATGACATAGTTTATTTGTAGAGATGAATATACATACATATTGAAAACTTTACATCCAGAAAACCATAACATACTTATGATGTGAATCTTACATATGAACATAGGCAAAGAAAGATTTTCATAGAAAATAAACATGAAAGTGTTATTACAATGAACTCGTTCAAGTAAGAAATTATACTGAGAGTATGATTCAATTCCCTCCCAATAAGAGAGGCATTGCATTTTTTTATATACAAAACTAAACATTTTAAATATTTTAAAAGAAAAATTAAAAAAAAAAATCTTAACAAAATTTTGAAAAACAAAAATTAAAAAAAATTAAAAATCAAACATATTTTAAATTTTAATTTAAAAAAAAAAACAAAAAAAAAACATTTAAAATCAATAAATTTAAAATTTATAAAAAAAATTAAAAATAAAATAAAAAAGAGTAAAAACTCCCACCCAGCATCTCCCCCCACCCCCCTCCCCTCTATCCCCTCTCCTAATCACCATTCCTCTTCCCCCTCCATACTCCACCCTTCTCTCCCCCTTCACCCTGCCTGCACCCCACTTCACCTTGCCCCTTCCCCACTCCCCTTGCCCCTTCCCGCTCCATGCCCCTTCACCTCATGACCCTCCCCCTACCCCTTCCCCACTCCCCTTGTCGCTTCCTGCCACATGCCCCTTCACCTCATGACCCTCCCCCTCCCCCTCCCCCCCCACTCCTTTCCTTGAGACCCCTACCCACCCACCTGCCTTGCAGTAGGTTGTGATTCTATGAATAGCGCTATCGTAGAGGGGTGACGCTTGGGAAGAGTCTGTCGCGAAGGGGAGGTGCTTGGGCAGATAAGTGAGCGGGTCTTCTCAGTTCTCCGCCCAAGCATCGCCCCTCCGTGACGACGTGATTCACATAATCGTGACCTATTGCGAGGGGGGTGGGTGGGAAGGGAGCATGAGGCATGGAGGGGGAGGGGGTGGGGGAGGGCTGCGGGCTGAGGGGGCATGGGGTGGGGATGGGGAGGGGGAGGGGGAAGTGGGGCACGGTTAGGGCGGAGGGAAGGGTGGAGGATGGAGGGGACAGGGGAGTGGTGAACGAGAGAGGGGAGAAAGGGGAGGTGGTGGGTGGGAGTTGTAATTTTTTTTTTCTTAATTTTTTTTAAATATTAAATTTTTATTTATAAATATTAAATTTATTGTTTTTAAATGTTTTTTTTAATGTTGTTTTAATTTTTCTTATAAGTTTTTTTTTTAATTTTGTTTTATTTTGAAATGTTTTAAAAAAATATTTTTTTAATGTTTATTTATTCAAATTTGTTGATTTTTTTTAAATGTTAATTTTTTTTTAGTTTGTATTTTTTTTTTTTAATTTTAAATTAGTGTTTTTTTTGTTTTTTCTTGCAGTTTGTTTTATAATATTTTTTGTATTTATTTTTTAAATTTTTTGTTTGTAAATTTTCTTGCAAGGTTGTAATTTGTTCTTTTTTTTAATTTGGTGATTGAATTTTTTTTAATAAGTTTTGTGGTTTGAATTTTCACATTGGTTCTTTAATTTTAATCCCGAATAAAAATGACAGCGATTATAGGAGGTCCACTTTTCAATCTGTGGGTCGATTTAAGGTTTTGACTCCAATGATGCCCCCCATCGTTTCCAGAAATTTGTAATTTTAGTCCCCACTAGAATGGGTGATATGGTGTTTCCTCCCTTGTACTCTCAATTATCATAACTTTTATGTTTTATGGTTTAATAAATGGTTTTATTATTAATAATATCATAAATTATTTTATTTTATATGGAAAGAGTGGTCAAATAATTCCTTGAATAATTGGTGTTTAACTCAATGATAGTTTTATATAGTGTTACTAAGAGATTTAATAAATACATATTTTAAATTATAATACAATGATATAATATTGCCATTTTTTGAAAAAGTGTGTTACAGGTAGCATTCATTTTCGATTGGGGGCCTTATTTTAAGCTTTTTGTAAACAACAATAACAGTTATTTTGGTACATTTCTATATTTTTAACCTCGAATCAAAAGGTGGTGCTACTAGTAGCACCACCTTTTGATTCGAGGTTAAAAATATAGAAATGAGTAGCACCACTTTTTGATTCGAGGTTAAAAATATAGAAATGTACCAAAATAATTGTTATTGTTGTTTACAAAAAGCTTAAAATCAGGCCCCCAATCGAAAATGAATGCATGAGTTTTATGGTTAGAGTTCTCGTTTTCAGTATAAAGTTCTCGTCCAGTTGTATAACTTGTTTCATTAGTTATAAATTATAATGGTGTAAATACATTAAATATAATTAATACAAATATTTTTAATCATAATGTGGTATCCCAAGTTTAGAACCCTTTTTGGAAATAATTCTTTTTGAGACTTAAAGTACTTCTAAGTTTATGTTGGAATCATGTGACTCTAGATCATCAAGTATGTTTATTATTTAAATGTTTTCCTTTGATGTTGTGTGACTTTAGAGCATAACGAATGTTATTGCCTAGATGTTATTATTTGGTGTTGATTTGGTGACTCTTGAGCACCAAGTGTGAAAAAGGATAAAAGTGTTTTTGAATGGATGTTGAGTTGAAGAAAATATGGAGCATCAAGTTATATTAATAACACTAATATCCCACTTTATATTCCAAACTTCTTTAATGGAAGTAACTTAAAAGAGGTACCAAGTACATTAGGAGGGGAATGACCAATTAATTAAATACATAAAAAGAAATAATACTGCAAAAGAAGAAAGTGAGCAAAAATATTCATTAACGAATATTAAATAAAAAGAAATAAGAGAAATTAACCTTAACTACTTCTTGGAAATAAAATAACTATAAAATAAGAGAAAGAAAGGAAAAGGGGGACACTTTTTCCTAGAAAAAGAGAGACCTGAATACAAAACAAAAGCTCATCCTTTAAAGGAAAATTTTTGCAAAGAGTGAACATTATAGGGGAAATGGTTCCTAGATCACTAGATGGATCAGTTGTCAACCTTTGAGCACTCATTACACCATGAAAGAAACATGGTTAGTGTTGGAATTGGACTCTGTGGAAAGGGATTGACATTATAATGTTTACAAAGAGCTAGTAAAAAACCTTGTGACTACTCTACAGTAGTTTAAAAGATATAGAAAACAAGTCACTGGTTATCCTAACCTAGTGTGCTTTCTCTGGATCGAGGGTGACCCATGGAATGAGTAGCAGAATGTTCATTGTCTATGGCTGGGAGGAAACTAGAAGTCAATCAAGTGGTTTTGAATTCAAAGTCTAATAAGTTTTCTATCTTAAAAATCCTATATTTTTAATTATAGTTATTTATTTAATTATTGTGAAATAAATACAATGAGTAATTTAATCAAGTTATTTTTATTAAATTAGATAGGGTGGATGTAAAAGCCTAACAATTGCAGACTTGATATTAATGGTTATTTGTATAAGTATTGATTATTTCTTAACCCTCTTTTAAACATTATATTGTTTATTTTATCTTAAAGGTCATTTGTATTTAAATTGATTTTATTTATAATCTCGTTAGTTAATGTGATTGATTAAACTCTATTATTTATAGACTAACTTAGTATATGTTTATTTGAGAAATTGAAACCCTCGCTAAAATAGAGTCATAATATTCATTTTAGAATCCCTAAATATCAAACTTAAATGTTACATAGCATAAAAAGTAGACAAGCAGTGATATTGTCACCATAAAATTATTATACAGGAATTGAAACATTCAATTCACGCCTGTGGATTTAAACTACATATTAATACTAATCTGGTTGAGAAAAAAGGTTTTAATGTGAACAGTATGGGAAACAAAACCACATTTTAGCAAATATATTACTTTACAATGCCAAACCAAAATGTATAGTTCGAATCCCTTAAACATTACACACAAATCGAATTCCTAAAATAATACACATGGATTCAAATATATATATATATATATATGGGTCGAATGATGCCCGAAGGGCATGAGGATAAAATTGTTTATAAAACTCAGATCCAAACTTGTAGAAGGCCATGAATTGAACAAAATAAATAAGAATATATCTATGCATTAAATAGTCCTCTAATTAAAGGTCAAGTACACAAGATCCACAAGACTTGGAAACTAATATTAGAATAAACATTATAACTCCAGAACGAACATATACATGAAATCGAAGGAATACAATAATCCAAACAAAGACAAAGGGTCGAGCCCTTTAAGGGCAAGCCCATTTTCATTTCTCAGAAAATATACAAGATTAATAAATGGAGTACATCCAAATACAAACCAAGGCTTCTAAGCCAAGTTTTAATACCAGTACTGTTAACATCCATATATTTTTTTACAATATGCAGTTGAATGGAAGGGATGGAGGGTCAAAATGTACCTGGTAGAGAACCCGAGATATCCTCCATGCTCCAGAGCTAAGTGCTAATGGGAAAAACTAAAAGGTCTAAGAAGAACCAAATGTGCAAAAGATGCGAAAATGTTGAAATATGGGTATTAATAGGAGAGAAATCACACTTTATAACCTATAGTCCACCGGTCCAATAATGAGAGACTAAATATCACACCAATCTATGCCGTAGATTTGGTGCAGGGATAGGATCCACGACCCTATATGGAATACCGCATAGCCAAGTTGCAAGGAGGATAGGAAAAGGGTGGATGCGATGAGACTTTCTCGCCAGCTAGGTGTCAGCAGCAGATGTTGTCCCAAGAAGAATTGATAGAAGGCCATATATAAGATCGGGTGCATGTGATGGTATGAACAGGTGAAAATATCCACGGCTTGAACGATGAAAGGGGGGTACATCAATGGCTCTTGTAGCTGATCGCATGAAGAAGTAGCTCGCTTGATAGCGAGATAGCGGATGCAATGAACTTTTCCCACCTGCCAGATGTCAGCCTCAGAACCCATCGTGCAGAGGAAGAAATCGTAGTAGGGACCACTTGGGTACATGCGAGGCTACCTTATGGAGAAGTGTGAACAAGATGAACGGCGTAGATGTAAATCAAAAATCTGATCCGATGGTAAATAAGAGTAGGCTGTCAAATCAAAGGATAAAGAAGCAGCTGATCTGACGGTAGAGAATAGGCATGTGAGAAACCGATGGTGGAGATTAAAGGACATCATGTCAAGAAGGGCGGGAGTTATGTTAGCACGGTTATATATATAAGAGACAACCGTTAGGGTTGACATTTGTACTCGAATATTGTTGAAGTCAGGAGGTCCCTCGGTGTGTGGCAGACGACGAAGGCAACAGAACCTCCAGTAGCCTGTTCAGAGCTTCTAAAACTGACAGGTAGGACCTTGTAACTGTCCTTTCTCTTAAAAAGTTGAATCTTTAGTTATAAGATGGGAGAGGAACAAGCTTCTACCAGCTATAAAGCTAGGGTGGCCCTGGAAGATAGGGACACGGATATGTTTGACCCATGCATTCAGTTCGATGTCCCTGAAATTAAAATAAAGTTAAATGCTGTGCATGAACAGGGTCTGGACATACATGGGGTTTTTAGGTCGTCTTTTATTTTCTTTTTCCTAGACCAAGTACCTTCTTTCCCCGAGTTCGTAACATGGTGCTCTATGAATTATTCCGAGTCCACAAGGGTAATCATGGATGCCCCCAGGTCTAAAGTTGTCTGTGTTTTAGATGTGTCAGTTGTAAAGAATTCATTTTTTGTCCTCGAGTTGCAGTACCATGAGTCAGAAAGCTTTTCAGAAGAGTCTATGGTTGCCTTTTTTTGTCAAATCGCCTCGGAAAACCATCAAAATTTCCTAGCCACATGTCTTAAACCTCACTCCGAAGTTGCAGAAAAGCCGTACCCCTTGGACTTCAACCTTTTTGATGACGATTCCCAGTTGGTATTCTCACTAATGGCTCAATTCTTAGGTTTAGATACTGACCAATGCATAGCAGAGGTCCAACTAAGTCTAGTTTTTAGGATTAGTATTTTCTTAGCAAGGTCTGACACTGGACTCATCCCACCTCTTAGGTTTGATGAATTTTTAGCAGAAAGAATGCATGTACAATTGGGAAAATTCCCGAATACTAGATTTTTTAGATACCAGACAGAGCTTATGAAGATGATCCTGTATAGTAATGTGGAAAACCCGCATTTTCGCCCTTTACTTGAGACAAATGCTTTGTTGGACAATGTGTTTGATTATTTCAACTGTGTTCTACCCCTGTGTATAAAGTCATTTTTGGGGAGGGACTGCCGAGAGTATTACCCGAGATGATGTCAATGATGCAATTAAAGAATGAAGTGGCCATCAGAGACTGGTTCCTTTTGAAAGATGCTACAGTCATTAGGCTGTATGGTTTTGTGAAGGAACCCTATGTTTTGCCTTCCTTTATTGCATTAAGAATTTTTGCCCTAGAATTTATTAGGCACAAACTGAGCTTGGAAGAGGCACTGTTCTTGCAGTTTAAGAAGGGCACTGATATAAAATACCCTTGGAAGGTAGGTCCTTTCATTGTGAAGAGCAAGGAGGCTTTATCAAAGATAGAGTAATTGATGAGACTTCTAGGGTTCAAAAAAGACATAGCTGTTGAATACGGCCCCTTGCATGTTATTTCCAGAAGAAGGAAGGAGTGTAACCTAAGGGATTTCGAACATAAGGAGCCAGAAAGGGCACTCAGGGGACGGAACCTCCTACAATGGGAGGTCAAGGCCGAAGAAGGTCCAAGTTTGCAGGAAAGAGACACTAACGTCTGATGTTGTAATGAATATTGAAAAGGTGCCGGACACTGCGGAAGTGGGCCGAAAGAGAGATCTAGAGGAAATTCAGGATATGGATAATGAAATGGGGGGTGAAGACAAACGACCTAGGATGATAACACAAGTTGAGGTGTTTGGTGAAAATACTCAAGTCGAGTCATTTATTTCCCTCACTAAAGAAGAATTGGTTTGTGGGACAACCCAGGATTATTTGACTATCTGGATCAATAATGAAAAAGAAGATAATGAGGGGTCTCCAACCCCTGAAGTTCAAATAAGAGAATACAAGTTTTAGGATGTTAAAGAAGGTGAGAACAGCAGTAGATTTCGGTCTAATGTTGATCTGTACGAGTAATATAAATAGAATAGAAAGGCCTTGGCCCAGAATATTTTTGACCTAATTCCGAGAGGCAGTAATTTGTCCAAAACTAAGACTTCCTTAGTAACCAGTAGAGATGAGAAGGATAACACTTTAAATTTAGCAGTATCGATAGAAGCCGAAGTAACAGAGATGAAGCTCTGGTGGGATACGATACCAATACCTGCCAAGATCCATTTTCACAAATAGATTGGTGATCTTATCCATGTTGATTTTGTGAAAGCGCCATTGAGAGGTGATAACTTGGAAGTTACTGTAGGGAAATTAGAGAATCAGCTAAAATAGGAAAGGAGTGAAAACTGATCCCTTCAACAACTTGTAAAAAAGTTACAAATTCAGCTGGTTGGAGTTGTCGGGGGAGGAAAAGCCATGAAGCAGCTACTAGCTGATAAAGAAAAGCTAATTTCAAACCTACAGAAAAAGGCAAAAGTCGCTAACATCCAACTGATCCAATTCCCCGAGGAAACACAATTTGAAATACAAAGGGAGGCTTTATCTAAGGAATTGGATGATTGTAAAGCAGAAATACTGAAGCTTGCTAGAGAAAACAATAATTGAAAAAAGGAAAAAATAAGCCTAGAAAAGCAACTTGAAGATCTAAGAAGTAACTTGTTCAGTCTGGACATGCGGCCTACAAATGTGAGTCAAAATGGTGATGAACATAGTACCAATAATCTGGCACAGGCTATGTCACATGTCGGCCTGAGAGACAGTGAGATCAGGGAGCTAAGGGAAAGAGTGCGGAAATTAGAAGAAGAGAATAAGAAGCAGGAGGAGGAGATAAATGGCCTCCGGGAAAAGCATAGGGAATTGATTGAGTAGAATAAAAAACTCACTTGCCAAGTTGCGGGGCAGGCTGCTATGCAGGGGTGTAGACATTTGGTGTGGGATAGGATATTTAAAGAGGCTGAAGGTTTTTGGCCATACTTGGAGTTCATAAGAGTCAAGGAGAAGACAATCAATGATGCTTTGTTAGGATGTGTAGCCGCGAGAGAGACTTTGGCCCGAAAACCCAAAGAAACAACATTAAGTGTTGTTGCCTTTTTAAATGATTTGTCAGAAGAAGAAAGGATCAGGTTAAACATTGGGAACCGGATCGTGACAATCACTGCGGCTCGGAGAGTTTTGGGAAAGTATGCTCATGTTGAAAGCATACAAGCCAAAGCAGAAGATATGAAAAGGTAGGTAGCAGACTTCGGAAGATCATTTGGTAAGTTAAATGAAATGGGACTGCCGTCCTTTTGGGATAATAATCTAGAGATAATCTCTAAAAGCACTTACAAAAAGAATATCTGGGCTATAGGAATGGATCACTCGAAGTTCAAACATATGGAACAACTACTCATAGGAAAAACTTTAATGGAAAAGAACGAAGATGACTTTGAAGTCCTGAACAGATTGATTGCCATTGGCGAAAGGCTTCCTCCAGCCTTCTATTCTGTCCATATTGAAATCTAGGTGATGGTGAAAGAGATGAAAGATTACGACCTCCCTTCAGCTGAGCACTGGGCCACTGTAAATGGATATGCAAACCTGAGATATACTCTTCGCCAGCTACAGTAGCTATCTAATTTTTATGAGTTGTTAAATATTGTTTGAAAGGTCCAAAGACACATAAGACATTTTCAATTTTTGATATAATTTGTAATATTTTTTGAGGCGGCTAAATGGATAGCTAGCTAGAAACTTTTATCTTTACTATGTTTGTTTTTACTGTAAGGTTAATGTCATTCAGTGATAATACCAGCAATTATAAGAAATAGTTATGCCAACTTTGCCTGTTTTTGTTTCGAATTAGTTACGACAAACAAATTTTGATGAGATGTCTTTCTGTTGTAAAACATTTTTTGTTTAGATGAGTCAAGCAAAGGGCTCCCGGCATCTATATATGCGATGTAATAAAATGATGAAAGGGTTGAAAATCTTATTTGAAAACTTTTTTGTATTTTGAGGATTAGTTTGTAAGACATTTTTGAGTTGTCTTAATAAAGTTTGTTGAGCCGAAGCCTACATTTTTTACATGGATTCCTGTGTAATTGGTCTGGTAGTCTGTATTTTCTTTCTTCCCATGTGAAATTGTGTTTTTCTCTTTGTTATCCCATTTTTGTGTTATTTCTTTCATGCTTGGATCAGGGTAACGATTAAGTGGAATTCATAGAAGTTATGCTCTGCTTAGTTTTTTCCAAGCATTTCACCAACATATTCTACTAAAGTTGATGTAGGATTCATCTTGGTATGCCTTACATTGATGGACTGTTTCTTTTCTCTTATGCTCCATAAATTAAATATTTTTTACTACTAGCTGCTTGCTACCTTGCCCTTAAAAATGCATTTGCAGAATATTTATGAATGATGTTTTAGAGTTTGTTAAATGTGACTCCATTGCCCAAACAAAATTCATATGTTTTCAACCAAACAGTGCTTGAATAATTTGTGTTCCAAATAGAAATCCGATCTTCTAAATAATTGTTGTAATTGAATATCTTGGCCGTGAATGCTGGTGTTTCTTTTTCATTATTGAAAATCTTGATTATTCCAGTTTTTTCATGAGATTTTAGAGAGATCCCTCTCTATCTGTGTTGGGTCAGTAGCACAGGCCAAAGATTGGTTAGTAGTTACCCAGAATTACCCTCTTTCAGCCTTGGGGTCAATTTTGGTGTTAACAAATTGGCGTTGTTGTCGGTGAGCACGATTGTTTTATCAATCCCTGGGAGAACGACATATACGTCCAAATTTCAAAGAACAAGAGAGATCCCTGTGGGAAAATAGAGGTTTCCGCATTTTCAAGAAGGTTGAGGAATGTTTCCCTGGCGACTCCACTTACAAAGATCAGACAATTCATGAAGACTCCACTGGAGAAAGATCAGTACACCAAAACATACTACTGAAGAAATTCCAAAGGCATCCCGGTATCAAGAAAGATCCATACGAGAGGTAATTCGTTCCCTGAAACCCTGCTAGGAGTAGATAATCCTAAAAGTTTAGTCAGACATAGAACCATGAAAGATCCGGCTAGTGCTCCTATCATCGAGACTATTTCTTTTTCAAGAGATGCATCTGTTTTTCAGGAATTGGATCTAGAGACTGATATTAGAAAACCTTTGTCAAGAACAAAATCTGAATCATACCTAAGCCTAGGTGAAGAAGCTCTGAATAACTTTGAATCATATCTTTTAGATCCTATGTGGTTTGATTCTAAAAATCTTGCCAAAGTTGAAAGCAATAAACCTAGTTCTCAGGCCCCCACAAGCCCATACTACAATCCTAGCCAGTGATCTTTCTCATAATATTTCCCCACAAGCTCAGAATCCACATAGACCCATGGCTGCTAGATTTGCACCTTTGGTCCTGCCTACTACTTTGCATGACCTCCCTCAGAACTACGCTCAGAGAATTATCTCTTATAATGGAGAGGGAGACTGGTCAGCCAAACAACATGTTGATAGATATGAAGATTTTATAGACTTAGAGGAAGTGGACCACGATGACGCTAAAATGAGATTGTTCGCCCAAAGCCTGTTTGGAGAACCCAAGAAATTGTTTAGACAGCTACCTAATGCTTCCATAGTAGAATTTACAGCTTTTAAAGTATTGTTTCTAGAAATATGGGAAACAGTAGGCTGTCATGCCATAGTCTTATCCCAGTATAATCACTTAAAGAAAGGTGGGTTTGAATCAGTCCATGAGTTTTCTGCCAGATTCATGAAGGCCTATAATTCTATTCCCGATGATCTAAAACCCTGAGAAGGTGCTGCAAAGCTCCACTATGCAGATGCCTTTGATGGAGATTTCTCATGCACATTAAGAGAAAGAAAGTCTTCCTCCCTACCTGCTATGCTGAAAGATGCCATGGAGGTTGAAGCCAACATGATGGCTTCTAGGAAAATAAAAGGCAAGACTGAAGCAGATAGGAAGAAGCAAGAAACCCAAGCCTCTTCTAGTGATGCTAAATTTGATACCATGATGAAAACTATGGAAAGATTGATGGATAGGTTAACCATGGAAAATAAGCCTCTTGTTCGAGAACAGCCGAAAAATCAGATAAGGAACCCTAACTTTAGAAGGTATCCTCCTCCAAGAAATCCCATAAAGCAACAAGATCACCAGATAAGGCCTCCTTTCCCTGCGAATTTGATCGATGAAGAGGGACCTGAAAACCCTGCAACTGACCAGATACATCTCTTTGACACCGTAGAACACAAAGTTCGTTTGATTGAAAAGGAGCATGATTTTTTCACTAAGGGAAATGTTGATAAAGCAGCGGAATTCGATTGTGAACAGTACCAAATGGGCTACATGAATGTTGTGGATGATATCCAGAGAAAGATGAGGTTGAGAAACAAAGAAATACCAATAACTTAAGGGAAGTCTGCTCAGATTCATCCCCCTAAGACTCAACAGAATATATATAAGCTAAAAGAAAAACAGTCGGAGGATCCTGCACAAAAAATATAAGAAGATAAGGGGCAACATTCTAAAGAAGGTAGTCAACCAGAAGTCACTGAAGTAGGGAAGCCACCTTCAATATTCAGCTTGAAGGATGAATTGTCTAAGGTAAAGATCTCTATCCCCTTGAATGAGTTGTTAAGAAACAATGAATATAGGGAAGAGATAAATAGCCTAGTAAAGGGGTAGGCAGGAAATACACAAGACATGTTGGAAGTGACGAATGATGCCCCCACTATAATCTTTGGTTCCAAACTAGAGGATCCAGATGATGAATAAGTCCCTCGCTTTTATTTGAGTTTGAATATCCATGATAAGTTATTACACAATGCCCTGATAAATTCTGGAGCTTCACACAACTTGATGCCAAAGTCAGTGGTGGACCAGTTGGGGTTAGAAGTCACTAGACCTTACAAAGACCTATATTCTTTTGATTCTAGGAAGGTACCCTGTTTAGGTCTAACTAAAGATGTGGTAGTAACCCTTGCCCAGATTCCAATGAAGAGCATCATGATGGACATAGCAATGGTCGATTTTCTTGCTAAGTTTGGGATGTTGTTATCAAGATCTTGGGTAGAAAAGCTAAAAGGAACCATGCAGATGGACTTATCTTATGCTTCTATACCACTTTTTGGAAGCAATAGGAAGTTATACAGAGAGAAAAGGATGGCTTATGTGGTCAGCAGTGATGACAAACCTAAAAATCACCCTATATTCGCTGTGGATACAGACATAGATTCCTCCATCCTCTTCAATGATGGTCCACATGCTGATCCTATACCCCCATTTTTCCACGAAGTCGAGGAAGACAAGGAATTTGCAGCAAGGCATGAGGCATCAGAGAGGTGAAAAAACGAAGAAAGACTGTGGAAGATGTACTTTGATGGGTCACTGAGTAAAAATGGAGCTGGGGCTGGGGTTTCGATCATACCTCCAAACCAAGAATCTAGAGGCTTATCCTATAAATTGACTTTTGAATGTACAAACAATGTAGCTAAGTATGAAGCTCTACTTTTAGGACTTAGAGCTCTAAAAGCTCTGGGAGCCAAAAGAGTACATGTATTCGGAGATTCAGAGCTGGTGGTGAACCAGGTAAATGATAGTTATTAGGCAAAACACCCTAGGATGAGAGCTTATAGAAACGATGTTTGGGACATGTTTGGAAATTTTTTCAACAAACATAAGATCTGGGCAATTCTGAGGCGTGAAAATCAAATAGCAGACTCCTTGGCCACTACTGCTAGTGGTTTTAAAACTCCCATTTTTTCCCAAGAAAAATACAAGGTCGAAGTAATAAATAGACTCTCCAACCCCAACAATTCCAAGTACTGGCAAGTGTTTGAAGATGATCTACAGATTAAAATATTTTTAGAAATAGCTCATGAGTTTGCTAATGTTCAGATCGATACAGAAAACGAGAATGTAGAAGGTCTGATAGACTAGGAACAGTCAGAAAGCGAAGAGAATGAAAATAATGATTGGAAGAATACTTTGGGAGGCAAAGACATTGACTAGCTAAAAAGTAACTATATCCCCCAAGGATTAATACCTCTAGAAAATCTCTTTGATCAAAATGATGTGGCAAAGAATCCCAAATTCGAACTCCCAAGTATACTGTAGAAGATCAGAATTTGTGTTCTGTTGAGGAACCTCGGATGGTGAAGCTAACTAAAAAGTTAGAGACTAGGAGGAAAAAGCAGTATGTCTATTTGATGAAAAATATGCTTCTTCCTTTGCCTGGAGCTATGAAGAGTTAAAGGAGTATGATACCTCAATAATCTAGTATTCTATCCAAATTCGGCCTGGGGAAAATCCTTTCAAACAGAAGTTGAGGAGAATGAATCCTAAGTTGGTACCGGTAATAGAAAAAGACATCAAGAGGTTGTTTGATGCAAAGATTATTGTCACTTTGAGATTCTCTCAATGGGTAGCAAACCTAGTTCCTGTAAGAAAAAAAAATGGAGAGATTAGAATCTGTATAGACATCAGGAACTTGAATAGAGCTTCTTTAAAAGATAATTACCCTTTGCCAAAAATGGAACACATCTTGCAGAAGGTAGTAGGAGCAGAAAGGATTTCTACGATGGATGGTTTCTCTGGGTATAATCAGATCAAAGTTAGTCCAGAAGATCAAGAAAAGAATGCTTTTACCACTCCATGGGGCACTTTCATGTATTCTAAGATGCCTTTCGGATTGATGAATGCTGGAGCTACTTTCCAGAGAGCGATGGACATTTCCTTTGCTGAAGAAAAGGATACATTTGTAGTGTTGTACATGGATGACATAACGGTATATTCAAAGTCTAATGACGAGCATCTAAAACACTTAGAACGGGTCTTTAAGAAATGCATAAAATATGGTATCTCCCTCAACCCAAAGAAATCTCATTTTGCTTTAGAAGAAGCTAAACTCTTGGGGCATATCATATCCAAAGGAGGTATCAAGATTGACCCTGAGAGGGTTAGTGCCATCCAGAAAGTTGGAGAGCCAAGGAGCAAAAGAGAGGTGCAGTCTTTCATTGGACAAGTTGGTTTTCTGAGAAGGTTCATTCCTAGTTTCGCTGAAATTATGACGAGTATCACTAATATGCTAAGAAAGGAAAGTCAAATAGAATGGATGGAGGAAGCTAGAGATTCTTTCAAGGGAATAAAGAGTGCTATCACTGAGCCACCTGTATTAGCCAGTCCCAATTTTTCTAAATATTTTTTTATTTTTTCTTATGCTTCTGAGCATACAGTGGCAGGAGTACTGCTACAAAAGAATGGCCAGAATGCAGAACAACCAATTGCTTTTTTCAGTAGGCTGCTGAGAGATGCAGTGTTGAAATATGACATCATGGAGAAACAGGCTTGTTCCTTGATAAAATCACTAAAGGATTTCAGGATTTACATACTTCACTCACACATCATTGCCCATGTACCAAATAGTGCTATGAAAGGTATCCTTACCCAAGAAGATCCTGAAGGTTAGAAGGGAAAAATGGATTGTTGTATTACTAGAATATGACTTAGAAATAAGGCTTACAAAACTGGTGAAAGGGAAGGGATTAGCAAAATTGATGACCAAGGCCGATTGTGATTCCTTGCAGATGAAGTTTTTAGAAGAATACTCGCGGTAGCAAGACACTGGTGTACAGATAAGTCCAGAATTTTCTGCATCCCCTTGGTATGCTAACAGTGTTTATGTGTTACAAAATTTACAAGCTCCTCCAGGATTAAGCAAGAGTAGGTCTAGGGATGTGAAATTAAAAGCTGCTAAATACTGTATTATTAATCAGTTCTTGTACTGGAAAGACCCCGGAGGTGTGTTGCTAAATTGCCTACTGGAGGAAGAAGCTAAGCATACTAAGAAAGAATTTCATAAGGGAGATTGTGGTGGACATCATTCTTGGAAAGTAACAGTAAATAAGATCTTGAGGGCTAGTTTCTATTGGCCTACCATGTTCACAGATGTGTATAAAGAAACTGTTGCTTGTCACCAATGTCAAATTTTTTAAGGAAAGAGAAACTTTGTCTCGCTACCCTTTCACCCAGTCATAGTAGAAGCTCCTTTTCAACAATGGGGACTAGATTTCATTGGGGAAATAAGCCCTAACTCTTATGGGTAGCATACATGGATATTGACAGCTACTGATTACTTTACCAAATGGATAGAAGCTATACTTACTAGGAATGCAACAGAAAATGTTATTATGGACTTTCTGGAGGATAACATCCTATCTAGTTTTGGATTCCCCAAAAGAATTGTGACTGATAATGCACCTGCCTTTTGTTCTAAGAAGATGATTAATTTTTATCACAAATACCATATCAGTCTGAACCACTCTATAGCATACTACCCACAGAGAAATGGACTAGCAAAGTCCTCCAACAAAATCTTAGTAAGAATCATAAAGAAATTGTTGGAAGAGAATAAAAGGGCTTGGCATACAAAACTAAGATATGCTCTATGGGCTGATAGGATAAGCACAAAAAGAGCCATTGGGATGTCCCCTTTTCAGTTGGTATATGGAGCCGAGGTGGTGTTTCCAGCATCTCTAGGGTTGTCGGTTATGAAGTTGATGCAGGGAATAGAAAAAGAGCCAAACCATATGCAGAGGAGAATAAGCCAAATAATCGAGCTAAATGAGGTAAGGACGAAAGCCTACGACAAGGTGCAGGGATACCAAGAAAAGATGAAGGAATCTTTCGACGAGAAAGCCAAAGAAGATGAATTCCGGGTGAACGATTTGGTCCTGAAATGGGATGCCCCTAGAGAAGATAAACACGGGAAATTTGACCATATGTGGATCGGGCCATATGTTATCATAGCTAATCGACGGTTAAATTCTTTTATCCTAGAAAATCAGGATAGATCTACCTGGTCTGGAGGGCCGGTCAATGGAAGGTTCCTAAAGCACTATCTATCCTAGAGGCGCCAGGCGACCCATGTACCATAACTTGTATATATATATATTTTTAAGTTTTGTAGTTATGAAGTTTTTTTGTTTTGGGGCGAAACTAGAGAGCCTTGAATCCCGAAAGTGAAGACCCTAAGGTCGGGAAAGAGAAGCCATGATTTTATTTTTGAATGTTCGGCCTAGATATGCAGCAAGTACGATCCTTAGTTACTAGAAAGAAGTCTCAGTCTAGGGTTTGAAGGAGCCGCCCAATGGATTGGGCACTTAATCTATGGAGTTCTTTGCTACCTCGCAGGGAGGATAGCATCCCCGTTGGATCCAGTTGTTAACACCCATATATTTTTTGACAATATGCATTTGAATGGAAGGGATGGAGGGTCAAAATGTACTTGGTAGAGAACCCGAGATATGCTCCATGCTCCAAAGCTAAGTGCTAATGGGAAAGACTAAGGGGTTTAAGAAGAACCAAATGTGCAAAAGATGGGAAAATGTTGAAATATGGGTATTAATAGGCCATAAATCACACTTTATAGCCTATAGTCCTCCGAACCAATAATGAGAGACTAAATATCACACCGATCTATGCCGTAGATTTGGTGCGAGGATAGGATCCATGGCCCTATATGGAATACTACACAACCAAGTTGCGATGAGGATAGGAAAAGGGAAGATACAATGAGACTTTCCCGCCAGCCAAGTGTCAGTAGCAGATGATGTCGCAAGAAGAATTGATAGAAGGCCATATATAAGATCGGGCGCATGCGATGGTATGAACAGGTGGAAATTTCCATAGCTCGGACGATGAAAGGGGGGTACATCAATGGCTCTCATAGCTGAACGCATGAAGAAGTAGCTGGCTAGATAGCGAGATAGTGGATGCAATGAATTTTTCTCGCCTACCAGATGTCAGCCTTACAACCCGTCACACAGAGGAAGAAATCGTACTAGGGACCAGTTGGGTACATGCGAGGCCACCTTATGGAGAAGTGTGAATAAGATGAACGGTGTAGATGTAAAGATAAAATAAGATCCGATGGTAAATAAGAGTAGGATGTCAAATCAAAGGATAAAGAAGCAGTCGATCTGATGGTAGGGAATAGGCATGTGAGAATCCGACGGTGGAGATTAAACGACACCATGTAAAGAAGGGTGGGAGTTATGTTAGCACGGTTATATATCTAAGAAACAACCGTGAGGGTTGACATTTTTTCTCGAAGATTATCGAAGTCAGGAGGTCCCTCAGCATGTGGCAGACGACGAAGGCGACAGAACCTCTGGTAGCCTATTCAGAGCTTCTAAAACCGACAGGTAGGGCCTTGTAACCGTCCTTTCTCTTAAAAATTTGAATCTTTAGTCATAAGATGGGAGAGGAATAGGCTTTTACCAGCTATAAAGCTAGGGTGACCCTGGAAGATAGGGACGCAGATGTGTTTGACCCATGCATTTGGCTCTTTGTCCCTGAAATTAAAACAAAGTTAGATGTTGTGCATGAATAGGGTCTGGACATACATGGGGTTCTTAGGTCGTCTTTTATTTTCTTTTGCCTAGACCAAGTACCTTCTTTCCCCAAGTTCATAACATGGTGCTCCGTGAATTACTCTGAGTCCACAAGGGTAATCATGGATGCCCCCAGGTCTAAAGTTGTTGATGTTTTAGATGCATCAGTTGTAAAGAATTCATTTTTTGTCCCCGAGTCGCAGTACCAGGAGTCGAAAAGCTTTTCAGAAGAGTCTATGGTTGCCTTGTTCCATCAAATTACCCCAGAAAGCCGTTGAACTTTCCTAGCCACATGTCTGAAACCTCACTCTGAAGTTGTAGAAAAGTCATACCGCTTGGATGTCAACCCTTTTGATGATGATTCCCAGTTTGTATTCTCATTGCTGGCTCAATTATTAGGTTTATATACTGACCAATGGGTAACAGAGGTCCAACTGAGTCTACTTTTCAGGATTACTATTTGTTTAGCAAGGTCTGACACTGGACTCATCCCACCTCTTAGGTTTGATGAATTTTTAGCAGAAAGAATGCATGTACAGTTGGGAAAATTCCCAAATACTAGATTTTTTAGATACCAGACATAGCTTATGAAGATGATCCTGTACAGTAACATGGAAAGCCTGCATTTTTGCCCTTTTCTTGAGACAAATCCTTTGTTGGACAATGTGTTTGATTATTTCAACTGTGTTCTACCGCTTGTGTATAAAGTCATTTTTGGGGAGGGACTGCCGAGAGTATTACCCGAGATGAAGTCAATGATGCAATTAAAGGATGAAGTGGCCATCGAAGACTGGTTCCTTTTGAAAGATGCTACAGTGATTAGGCTGTATGGTTTTGTGAAGGAAGCCTATGTTTTGCCTTCCTTTCTAAGATTAAGAATCTTTGCCCTAGAATTTATCAGACAGAAACTGAGCTTGGAAGAGGCGCTGTTCCTGTAGTTTAAAAAGGGTACTGATATTAAATACCCTTGGAAGGTAAGTCCTTTCATTGTGAAGAAAAAGGAGGCTTTACCGAAGATAGAGGAATTGATGAAACTTCTAGGGTTCAAACAAGACATAGCTGTTGAATACAGCCCCCTGCATGTTATTTCTAGAAGAAGGAAGGAGTGTAACCTAAGGGATTTCGAACACAACAAGCCAAAATGGACACTCAGGGGACGAAACCTGCTACAATGGAAGCCCGAGGCTAAAGAAGGACCAAGTTTGCAGGAAAGAGACCCTGTAATGTCTGATGCTGTAATGAATATCGAACAGGTATCGGACATTGGGGAAGTGGGCTGGAATAGAGATCTGGAGGAAATTCAGTATATGGATACTGAAATGGGGGGTGAAGACAAACGATCTAGGATGATAACACAAGTTGAGGTGTTTGGTTAAAATACTCAGGTTGAGTCATTTATTTCCCTCACTGAAGAAGAATTGGTTGGTGGGACACCCCAGGAAGATTTGACTATCTGGATGGATAATGAAAAGGAAGATAATGAGGGGTCTCCAACCCCTAAAGTTCAAATAAGATAATACAAGTTTCAGGATGTTAAAGGAGGTGAGAACAACAGTAGATTCCGATCTAAAGCTGATCTGTGCGAGCAATATAATCAGAATAGACATGCCTCGGCCCAGAAGCTTTTCGACCTAATGCCAAGAGGCAGTAATTTGTCCAAAACTAAGACTTCCTTAGTAACCAGTAGAGATGAGAAGGATAACAGTTTAAATTTAGCAGTATCGACAGAAGCCGAACTAATAGAGATGAGGCTCAGGTGGGATATGATACCAGTACCTGACAAGATCCATTTTCACAAATAGATTGGTGATCTTATCCATGTTGATTTTGTGAAAGTGGCATTGAGAGGTGATAACTTGGAAGTTACTGTAGGGAAATTAGAGAATCAGCTAAAACAGGAAAGGAGTGAAAACTGAGCCCTTCAGCAACTTGTAAAAAAGTTACAAATTGAACTGGTTGGAGTTGATGGGGGAGGAAAAGCCATGAAGCAGATGCTAGCTGATAAATAAAAGCTAATTTCAAACCTGCAGAAAAAGGAAAAAGTCCCTAACATCTAGATGATCTAGGCCACCGAGGAAACACAATTTGAAATACAAAGGGAGGCTTTATCTAAGGAATTGGATGATTGTAAAGAAGAAATACTGAAGCTTGCTGGAGAAAAAGATAAATGGAAAAAGGAGAAAATAAGCTTAGAAAAGCAACTTGAAGATCTAAGAAGTAACTTGTCCATTATAGACATGCGGCCTACAAATGTGAGTCAAAATGGTGATGAAGATAGTACCAATAATCTGGCACAAGCTATGTCACATGTCAGCCTGAGAGATAGTGAGATCAGGGAGCTAAGGGAAAGAGTACGGAAATTAGAAGAAGAGAATAAGAAGCAGGAGGAGGAGGTAAATGGCCTCCGGGAAAAGCAAAGGGAATCGATTCAGTAGAATAAAAAACTCACTTGCCAAGTTGTGGGGCAGGCTGTTATGCAGGGGTGTAGACATTTGGTGTGGGATATGATATTTAAAGAGGCTGAAGGTTTTTGGCCATACTTGGAGTTCATAAAAGTCAAGGAGAAGACAATTAGTGATGCTTTGTCAGGATGTGTAGCTGCAAGAGAGACTTCAGCCCAAAAATGCAAAGAAACAACATTAAGTGTTGTTTCCTTTTTAACTGATTTGTCAGAAGAGGAAAGGATCAAGTTAAACATTGTGAACCGGATCGTGACAATCGCTGTGGCTCGGAGAGTTTTGGGAAAGTATGCTCAGGTGGAAAGCGTGGAGGCCAGAGCAGAATATATGAAAAGGCAGGTAGCAGACTTCATAAGATCATTTGGTAAGTTAAATGAAATGGGATTGTCATCCTTTTGGGATAATAATCTAGAGCTAATCTCTAAAAGCGCTTACAAAAAAAAGATATCATCTATAAGAATGGATTACTCGAAGTCCAAACATATGGAACAACTGCTGATAGGAAAAACTTTAAAGGGAAAGATTGAAGACGACTTTGAAGTCCTGAATAGATTGATTGCCATTGGCGAAAGGCTTCCACCAGCCTCCTATTCTTACCATATTGAAATCCAAGTGATGGTGAAAGAGATGACAGATTACAACCTCCCTTCAGTTGAGCATTGGGCCGCTCTAAATGGATATGCAGATATGAGATATACTCTCTGCCAACTACAGTAGCTGTGTAATTTTTATGAGTTGTTAAATATTGTATGAAAGGTCCGAATATACATAAGACATTTTCAATTTTTTATATAATTTGTAATATTTTTTGAGGCGGCTAAATGGATAGCCAGCTGGAAACTTTTATCTTTACTATGTTTCTTTTTGCTATAAGGTTAATCTCATTTAGTGATAATACCGGCAATTGTAAGAAATAGTTATGCCAGCTTTGCCTGTTTTTGTTTCAAAGCATTTATGACAAACAAATTTTGATGAGGTGTCATTCTGTTGTAAAACATTTTTGGTTTAGATGAGTCGAGCGAAGGGCTCCTGGAATCTATATATGCGATGTCATAGAATGATGAAAGGGTTGAAAATCTTATTTGAAAACTTTTGGTATTTTGAGGATTAGTCTATAAGACATTTTTGAGCTGTCTTAATAAAGTTTGCATAGCCTAAGCCTGCGTTTTTTACGGGGATTCCTATGTAATTGGTCTGGTAGTCTGTATTTTCTTTCTTCCCATGTGAAATTGTGTTTCTCTCTTTGTTATCCCATTTTTGTGTTATTTCTTTCATGCTTGGATCAGGGTAACGATTAAGTGGAATTCATAAAAGTTATGCTCTGCTTAGTTTTTTCCAAGCATTTCACCAACATATTCTACTAAAGTTGATGTAGGATTCATCTCGGTATGCCTTACATTGATAGACTGTTTCTTTTCTCTTATGCTCCATAAATTAAATCTCTTTTACTACTAGCTGCTTGCTACCTTGCCCTTGTAAATGCATTTGCAGAATCTTTGTGAATGATGTTTCAAAGTTTTTTAAATGTGACTCCATTGCCCAAACAAAATTCATATGTTTTCAACCAAATAGTGCTTGAATCATTTGTGTTCCAAACAGAAATCTCATCTTCTGTATAATTGTTGTAATTGAATATCTTGGTCGTGAATGCTGGTGTTTCTCTTTCATTATTGACAATATTGATTATTCCAGTCTTTTCATGAGATTTTAGAGAGAGCCCTCTCTGTCTGTGTTGGGTCAGTAGCATAGGCCAAAGATTGGTTAGTAGTTACCCAGAATTACCCTCTTTCAGCCTTGGGGTCAATTTCGGTGTTAACAAGTACATTTTTACAAATTCTAACATACAATATAATTCTTCATATGCAAATAAATAGTTATGGAGTCACTATAAAAAAATGTATGTCATTAACATTATTGGAAAATGAGGAGAGGAGTTCTGCAAGTTCCATACTCTGACCTATGTACAAGCTAATACAAAAATAAATTGCAGTAAGCATCTATCCATATCGATGGCATGAGGTGGTGTCACCTCTTCATTAAGAAATTTGGAAACAAGAACTTAGAACAAAAGGAGCACCACTCCACAACAACAAAATAAGGTTCAGACCCTTCTCTCTCCAAGAAACACAAGGCCACAAGAAAGTGGGAGCTTACCCATAGATTTACGCAATGGGATTTCATTTTCTTAAGGGATTCCATAAAACGAGCTCGAAGTTATACCTGTCAAGAAAAAGGAGGAGAAACAATTAATACATTATGTGAAGTTATGAGTAAAACAAACATATTAATAGAAATGTATATAACCAATGAAACATTACCTTTGACAACAACGAAGTATTTATTTTCCTCCAATGTAAACAAAGCCTCAGTGAACAAGAGGGCTGACTAAATACTCAATGGCGAGAGCTATGGAAGTAAAGAATATAACAATTAGGATGATAACTCTATTAAATGAAGAAATTTTCATTAGAAAGACCAGAGTAGAGCTCGAATCTCTCCTTCTTCGAAATGACAATGAAATATAACCACTAAAACCTTAACTCAATTCATTTACAAGTAGCTCGAGGCCTATCTCGAAGCTTTAATTCCACTGTCAGTATGATGAGATGTGGCAAGTTGTTGAGAGGGGACATACATGTTGTGACCTCTTATGGTTTTAATGCTGCCTATGATTCCTTCCCTTGCGTCATTGGCATAATACATCAACATTTAATGTGATGGGTTGAAACATCTGAGGAGATTGAGCTACCTGCTAAGTAAGCCTCGACTTTATGTCATAGGCATAGTTTTTCTAGATTAAAAGGTCTAAGAAAAGGACCTCAAAAGAAAAAAATTCACAATCTTATATAAATAGACAAATAAATAATAGTCTTGTATAAACAATAAATCAATAAATAAAGAGAAGAGGTTAAATGCATTGGCTCTACCAACAATTTTTGTAAAGACAAATGGTTATTTTTAAAAACATAGATAACTATAATATCATGTGCAAAGGTTACATTTGGAGAAGAATTGCTTACAATAAAATCGTCGCAACTCGACATTGACAATTTAATATTTATTTAAAAATAATAATTGTTATTGAAATTTTGGGACATTACATATGAATACACATTTAAGTATATTACTGGTTATCTATCCATGAGATACTTCAGCCTCAAAGTATTGGTAAGGTTAAATGTAAATCGGATCCTTTATCTTAAACTAGTTTGCTTGGTTTGGCTCCAGGGTGACCTATGGAATGAGTAGGAAAATGACCTGTGGAAGGAGCAACAAAATGTTAATGGTCTATGGTTTGGTGGAAAAGTGGAAGTCACTCAAGTGGTTTGGAATTGAATGTCTAATAAGTTTTTCTATCTTAAAAATCCTATATTTTTACTTATGATTATGTATTTAAGTATTATGAAATAAATGTAGTGAGTAATTTGATCAAGCTCTTTATATTAAATTAGATAGGGTAGCTTTAAGCCATAACTATGGTTGCGTAGTTGATATTAATTTTTATTTGTATCAGTATTGATTATTTCTTGAAAATATTTTAATAAATGTTTTCCATGAAAATTAAATGTAAGCTTTATGTAAATGTTTGCAAAATTGCAAAGGTAGTTAACCCTCTAATAACTAAGTGTGATTAGTTAACCATATAATTAATATAGTAGAACTATACATAAGTTATAGTTGTTGATGGGATCTAAAAATTGTCCTTTTTCATGACTTTATTTTCACTAATTTCACAGCCCATTTACCCATGATTTAGTACATCTATCTTTTTCTTTTTTTTTAACAAAAATGGTTATTTTTTATTTGGGATTTACTGGGTTGGGCTGCAGCCTAATCAACCTTTATTACACTTTGCCACTTGAATAAGAGTACCTTTTCCTTTGTATTACAAAATTGTAAGAAAAAAAACCATCCTACTACGGAATAGGAGACCAAAGAAGATCATGATCATTCTTGATCATCTCAGTCGAATGAGCCAAGAGACATCCCTTATTAGCCATAGCATCAGCTTCCTTGTTAAGAGTCTAGAGAATATGAAAAAAGGAGATGGAGCTGAAATTTTTTAACAGATTACGAACCCTCTGCAAGATCTTATTGAGCATTGAGTTCTTAATTTTATCTTCCATGATTAATATTTTAATTAGGATTTCCGAATCCCTAAATATTTGAATGGATTGGCCACCATTCCCTTGAGCAGCTGACAAGCTTTGAGCAATCCTAAAGTTTCAGCCTGGTTGTTTGTGCTCTGACCGATACCCCAACTGAATGTATCTTTACTTTATCCATCCGGACTGTAAATGATTCCTCCAGCTCCTGAGATCCCTGGATTTCCTTTAGCTTCTCCATCAAAGAAAATTGTCACTTTACCCTTAGTTTGCCACCACTGCTGGAATTCAGGTTCAGGACTCCAAATTTGCCAAGAAGGGTTTCTGAAAGGGTGCAGATAGATCTTGCTCCTGGCGTGCTGCAAGGGAACTCCAAGCCAGCCTATATCTTCAAGAAGAAGCAGATTGTCAGGTTTAGAGGGGTGATTCTCCATTGTTACTACCAACAATGCTTTGGATTTTGCAACCACCGTTGAGGGGGAACACACATTGTTTTTAAAAATACCTTCATTCCTGGCTAACCACACTTCCCAACAAATATATTTAGGGAGCGCTAGCAATATTTTTGACCAAAGAGATTTTCTCTTAATCCCATGGGGGTATTGGTCTTTCCATGTAGAAAATAAAATGACTATTGTGCTCTGTGAAGGAGTCTGGGCATTCAACCCTTGCAACACCTGCTTCCAAACCTCCTGCGTGTAAGGGCACTCAATGAATACGTGGTCTATAGTTTCCTGGGTCATACAATAGAGAGGGAATCTGTGTGGTCCAACTATACCATGCTTACTTAATTTCTCCCTAGTCAAAATCCTTCTGTGTATAAGAACCCAGCTAAAAAAATTAATTTTAGGGATGCTGAAGGGATCCCAAATGTGCTTCCACAAAGCGACAGTATGATTCAGAGGTTTATGCGTTTGAAGGGTAGAAAAACCACTAGCAACAGTGTAAGCTCCAGTCAAACCCCATCCCCATTTGTCTCAAGCTCGAGCATGAACCGGTGCTAGCCGAGTGAGCACTTCAAGAAGAGTGCGTTCTTGGTTTTTCTTCCATTCTGGGGGACGAGGTAAATACCAGGAGAGCCAGTTACCACCAGGATTCCAGATAGAGATGTCTGCTAGCTTGAGAATGCCACACTGAATGAACCAGTCACGAAGATCAATAAAATTGGCTAAGTGCTTGAGAGGTTTTTTTCCCATGATATTATCGTCCCACAGCCTTATATTCTTTCCATTACCACGAATTTGATAGAGGTGAGCTTTAAAGAATTCCCACCCATGACTCCACAGCTTCCAAAGCGTTGTGCTCTTGCTAGATATGCCTTCATCCATACTAGACAATGAAAGGCCTTTCAAATATTTTTTAGTGAGTACTTGGCTGACCAGATGTCTTTGGTTTGAGAAAAGCTACCACACGATCTTTCCTCCCATAGCCATATTAGCAAGCCCTCGATCTCTAACCTGGAGACCACCTTAAGAGAAAGGTCGTTTCACTATGTCCCAACTGACAAGATGAAATTTTTTATGATTCCCCTTGCCTCCTTGCCACAAAAAATTTAGAATAAGCTTGGACATCTGATCAGTGATCATTTTTGGAGCCAGAATAATTGAAGCTTGATAAATGGAAGAGAAGAAATAACCGATTTGATGAGAATAAGCTTTCCAGCGGTGGTGAGCCACTGTCCACCCTAGGCTGCCAATTTAGCTTTGATTTTGCTGAGGATTTTGAACCATTGAGTTGCCTTTGCTCTGCCCAGAGTTAATGGAAAACCTAAATACTTGATGGGGTCCCACAGTGCGTATCCCATGAAACCCAAGGAGTGGGAAATATGAAGGATGGTGGGTTGATCAACATTCCAGCCATACACAACACTTTTTCTCTTATTGACAAGAGGACCAGAGACTCTGCAGAAAATATGGATTACATTATTGAAAGCCTTTTCTATTGTTATAGAGGCACCTCCCAATAGGAGAGAATCATCAGTGAAAAGGGCATGATTTAAAGGTTCTAGCTCTTTCACCACCCGAATGCCTGGAGCTATCCCTGCTAACTTTTCAGTAGTCAATTTTTGGCTAAGAGAGTCCACCATCAAGATATATAGGCAAGGGGACAAAGGGAAACCTTGCCTAATTCCCCTCATGCATTGGAAGTAATTGGATGGCCTGCCATTTACTAGGGGGGTGATCCAAGGCTTTCCAATACAAGCTTTGATCAGCCTTACAAATTCAGCACTAAATCCAGATGAAAGAAGAATTTTGAAGAGAAAGGAGTGTCTTATTCGGTCAAAGGAATTAGCCATATCCAGCTTTATTAGCATCCCTTGCTCTTGCCTTTGGTTGCTGGAATGGATGGTTTCCTACACAAGGACCACATTATCCATAGTATATCTTCCTTTGACAAAACCACCTTGGCTGGGAGAGATAAGTTTTTCCAACAGAGGCTTGATCCTGTTTGCCAGAAGTTTTGATAGAATTTTATTAGAAGCATTGCACAGTGAAATAGGCCTGAACCGCTCAAAGGTCCCAGGGTTTGAATCATTGGGGATTAAGGCAAGGAAGGTAGAATTTGTGCTACCTCCAACCTTGGATTTTTGTAGGAAGCCTTCGATCATCTAGTATAAGTCCACCTTGATAATTTTTCCCAGGAGATTCTATAGAAATGGATGGAAAAGCCATCATCCCTGGGGCTTTTTCTGGCTCCATCGACCAAATGACATTACAGATTTTAGTTTTAGAGAAGGGTTGCAAAAGACTAGAATTATCCTTTTCTTCTACCAGACGGTGTATGTGATTAAGAAAAGCAGAAAATTCCTCCTCAGAGTCCATGCTTTCTTTAGTGAAGAGCTGCTGGAAATGGGAAGTTGCAGCCTCTTTTAATTGATCTAAATATTTGGTGGACAACACCATCAGGAGACTTGATTTCTTCAATGTGATTACGAGAAAAACGGGCTTTGAATTGTCTATGAAGGAAGTTAGTATTTCTATCTCCCAACTTGAGCCAAAGACTTATGGACTTTGACCTCCAATGTTCTTCTTCTTGCCTGTAAGAGCGAAGGGTGAAAAGTTGGGATGCTTGCTCTTTCTGAATGTCTGAGAGAGTAATATCTTTATTCTCCATCTCAAATTGCATTTCTAACAGCTGATTGGTAGTCTGCTTTCGGCGACTCGAAGGAGAGGTGATGGGATTTTTTAACCACTTTTTCAAGGCCAGTTTGGTAGCTTTTAGTGTCTGTTCCCAAACAAAGAAGGGCAAGCCTATGACAGAAGTACTCCAAGTAGTCAAAACTGTATCAGCAAAACCTTCTCTTTCATCCGAGAGAGGGATGAACCAGAAGGGGATGGGTCCCAAATTTACTTCTTCCTCTTACTGTAATAAGATAGGCTTGTGGTGAGAAGTCAACTTTTGTAGGACTTTAGTAAAAATAATCTTTTTTCTGCCAGAAAGGTACTTTGCAAAAGGAATCTGTCCAACCGAGTTAATATGTGTGTCTCCCCAACTTTGTTGTTTGACCAAGTATAGAGCCCTTTTTTTTGTTTGAAGTCCAACAAATCCCACTACTGCACAAGGTCTTCAACAAAAGGGAGAAAATGATCTCTGCTTGTGTTGCCTCCACACTTCTCCTTAGGTTCAAAAATTAAATTGAAGTGTCCAGCTAGAATTATATTCTTGGGAGATCGCAGCTCTAAAAATTCAGCCAAGGAATGCCAACATTCTTTCTTTTCTACATACATAACAGGAACATAAAGATTAACAAGAGCAAAGGTCATCTTACTTGTAGCATGATGGAGCTCAGTGAATATCCAATGCTACGTCTCAAAGGAGCTTTCCAGGTGTAATTTGTTGTCCTTCCAAAGAGTAGCCAACCCTACGGAGGAGCCCCTTGCAGTTACTAATTTTCCAGCATTTTTTTTCCACTTCAACTTACTAATCTCAAGAAGGGATTCCCCTCCAATTTTAGTCTCTTGGAGCATGAGGATCTCAGGGTTTTCATATTTCAATAGATTTTTTACAGCTTTGGATTTTAAACGATTCCCCAAACCTCTACAATTCCAAGAGACTAGTCGCATTATTTACCAGGTAGAGGAGGAGTAGGGCCTCCCTTTCCTACTCTTGTTCTAGTTTTTCTGGCAATGGACATTTCGATGGTAGATTGATTGCCTTGCATTTATTGTCTCTCATCTTCTTCCTCTCTAGCATCTTTGAGAGATTTTCTTCCTGCTCTTTTCATAGGTTTCTCAAACGTCTCATCTTCTAATGAGCCAGAGTTTTCCAAAGGCTTCTTCCTTGTCATTTCAACATAGGAGAGTGGGGAGGAGGTTCCACTTTGGGAATGAGCTAGAGGTGTAAGAATATATGTCCTTTCTTTTTCCCTTTCGAGAGGGGTGATCTGCTGTTCTGTCTCCAAATTTGTTGGTTCTGGCATGTCTTCCAAATTGCTAAGAGATGCGAAGGAGTTTTTGATAGTTGTTGAATCTATTGGTGCTATGATTTCTTCCCTTGGCTTTACAGTAGTTGTGCTTCGTTCACCTTGTTGCTTCCCTGCTGAAGATGCATTGTGCCCCTTCAGAATCTCTTTCCCTTTTATACTATTGTTTTGCTTTGTCTTAATTGTTTTCTGCACTTGAGACCACTACTCAACTTTATTTTTTGCCTCCTCTTCTTCATTCCTCTTTTTGCAATCCCTGGCAAGATGGCCATAACCATGGCAGAATCGACATTTAAAGGGTAACTATTCATAATCCAAGTCGTGGATATGTGTCCAGTCTCCTATTGTTAGTTTAATGGCTTTCGAGAGGCCGATTTCCAAATCGACCTCGACACAAATTCTTGCACAAGAATATTGATCCTTTTGATCTGCTCGATCAATGAATTTACCCACGGTGTTTCCAATTGATTTTCGTTACTTCAGATTCCAACAAGGAAGTGGAAGGTGGGGTAGGCGCACCCAGACCAGAACTGCCAACGGCACATCCTCAGTAGGATCAAAATTTGGAGTCCAATTGTTCAAATACAAGTTCTGAGGGCCCATAAAATATGGACCATTCTGAAATATGAGATGCATGTCTTCTGCACTGTCAAAAACAATTACAAAGAATCCTTTACCCACCATGTAACTTCTGATACTTTCCGAAGTGGGAGGTCTCCAATTTTGCTGGACCCATGCCTCAACATCTTTGGGAGAGGGCCATAATCCCGTAAACTGTCCTATTAATCTCCTCTCTACAAGGTTCAGGGCATATCTGCAAAATTCAGCTTCTGGAAGGCTACTGTAGGAATGTTGCTTAGTTTTTTTACAAACGTTTGTGAATCACCATGTTGTTTTCTCTTTCTACTAACTGCAACCAGCTTTCGAAAGGCAGTGATCTCGGGTGGAGGTAAAGGAAGATCAGGACCCCCTCTGGTCCCATGATGAAGACCCAAAGATAGTGCAGTTATCTGTGCTCCATAATCCACTACAGCAACTTCAATGCCTGAGTTGTAATCCAGAAGAAGGTAAAGATCCTTCCAAAAACCAAAAACTTACCACAGATTTGAAATCCCACAAATCTTTTCTTCTCCTACGCAATCAAAGAAACTCCAAGAAGCTCTGAACACCGATCCAAGAACTCACGAAATCAGGGATCGGCTTGAGGAAGGCAACTCGGCTCCACAAGCTCTGTTCACTGGTTAAACTACCCTATATCAACGCTACTCGTCCAATAGCACTACTCGACTCTGTCTGAAAACTGAAAATTTCAAGATGCTAATTACATCCATGCTAATGTTAGAGTTAGCTTTCGATCTTGTTTTTAGTACATCTATCTTCAAAAGGGCTATCTTTTACTTTATTTTATTAATAAAAACTCATAAACATAAAAGATGCCTAATCCATTACTTTTGATGTATTAAATGTAATATTACTCAAACAACAAGAATTCCAGTGCTAAGATCCATACTATCAAAACCATGAATCCATGATGAAATTTGGACTATTATAAATTTAAAACAAATGAATAATTGAAAAGTTAATATATTAAAATTATTACTGTTTTTTAAATTATTGATAAATTTGTTTAAATTTAAAATAATCATAAATAAACATGAATCATGGTATGGTATTTATTAAAATAACTATTCATATATTTCAATACCATTTGAATTAAAAACATAAAGACACTCATTAAACAAATAGAATATTACATGGCTTTTATTTTCATCAAATATGTTATGCCATTTAAACTCATTAATTAAGGAATATTATTATTATTATATATATATATATATATATATATATAATACTTATGCCACTTCGAGTATAAACAAACCAATTACTACTTCATGCCATCTTGTTTTTAATACAATTCATCATATGATATAACATTTGATTGCTAATTTATATGCAGGTTATGGATCATGCAATGGATAGAATATTATCACAGCTTAAATAATGGAGCAAGCGGAGGCATCAACGATTTTCATGTATCCAAAAATCCATCAATTGAAACAAATCCAAACTATTTTGAGAATTCAATAAACAACAGGTTCAACAATTTGTAGGCATCCAACACTTATCCCGCACTTGCACTGTCGTCATTAATCCCGGAAGTAAAATTCGGGCTCAATTTATGAGCAATGCATGAGGAATCTGGCAAAACCGTTTGAAACCTACTCCCCAAATATGATCATTTACCCCTAGCTTATAGGCAGTTTTTGGAATTTCTTAACATATCTAGAGAAAAACGTGCCCATACAGACGTAATTTTTTCAGAATTAGAGTTAACATATGTAGAGAAAAACGTGCCCATACAGACGTAATTTTTTCAGAATTAGAGTTGCGGTCGATTTGTAAAATTAATAATCTGTTGAACGATCCAAAGCCTTGAGTATTTGGTTCTATCTTCTTTTCAAGAGTTTGGAATGTATAATTTAAGGTCTGAAGTAAGAGATCGAGGGAGGAGAAGAAAGATTGAGCAAAAGCTCTCAATAATTTTGTAATTTAGTGTCTCTTTTCAATACAGAATTGGTTTATGGAGATCGAATTCTTGTACAGTTTGTATTGTGAGATCCGTGAGGACTACCCATCCTGTGGATTGTATTTCTGTTTATTCTTCTCTGCAAATTCTTTTCATAATTCTGTATAAATCATGCATACAAATTCAGACTCGAGTTTATCACATATGCATTCCATCGATTTGTGTTTACAGACAAGTATAGTAATTTTTGTTTGCATTCGTTCCATTAATAATTCTTTCCGTAGTTTTGTTTGGAAGTTTTAATATGATTCTAAAATCAATTATGAAAGTGCGAGGTTCGATTTAGTTTTGATCTTGAATCGTTGTTCGAGCTTGAACCGTGCTTAAATTGGGGTCTGAAAATTGCGCCCGTGTTTGAGCTGTTCTTGCACTATTACAGTTTTGTTTATATGTTAATTCAAGAACATGAAAGGAAGACTTATGCATATTCCGTTCTCGACGAGTTATTCTATACGTTGATTTCCCTTGATATGACATTACATTAAAGTGCATATACATAGGGTTTTAAGCTTTCGAGTTTTTAATTAGAAATTCGAAATTTGTCGTAGGATTATATATATATATGTATGTGTATTTTTTTAATCATTTGTTTTAAAATCATTTAGTTTGTACGTTCATTTAGTTTGTAGTTTATTTTATTCTCATTGTAGATGTAATTTAGTTTCTCATTTGGAGTTTGTAATTTAATTTATAGTCTGTAATTTAGTGGTAATTTAATTTGTAGTGTAGATTTATATCTTCAATCTGATTTCATTGTTTGAAATATTAGACTTTTGTGGATTTTCATAGCTTAGATTTTGAAAGTTTAGTTTTTGTTTTGATTTGTTTTATTTCAAACTGATTTCATAACATGTACTTTAGTTTAGATATTTATGATAATATGATAGTTTAGTTTAAATGGTTATGCTTTCATAGTATGATTTTTAAATTAATAATGTAGATGCTTTTAATGTTAAATTTGGTAGATGAATAAAGTAGGCGCATTTTAAAATTAATTTGTGATTGGATTTATAGAATTAGGTTGTAATTGCATTTAAATTAATTTGTCATTTATAAAATTCAATACTTTGTTATTTGATTGGAAATTAGTTTATAATGTGTACTTAGTTTGTAATTTGATAATTGTTATATGAAATTAGTTTGAATTTGTAATTAGTTTGGAATTTGTAATTCGTAATTAGTTTTTAAAATTAGTAATTATTTTGTAATTTGAAATTAATTTATAGAATAACATATTTTTTAAAGTTGAAATAGGAATATAAAATTTATTTGGTAGTTTATAGTTTATTTTCACAATTAAAGTGTGTTTTTCAGCATTAGACGAGGATATGTTAGATTATGATAGCCATCAATCTTGCACATACAGTGTTGGCACCTTGAATCTTACAAACCCTGGGTTGACAATTTAACTATCGAATTCTTAACAAATATTTTGACCGACATTTTTGGCACTGTTGTCAGGGAGGTGCTAAGGGATTGGTGTTTAGGTAGGTAGGTAGGTTTCCTTTAAACTACACAACTTGGGGTAGGAGAAACAATAATACAAAAAGATGACTTCATTACCGGCTTTCCTTGGTGTAATAGCCCAACGCATCCACTTTTGCGGGTGTCTCCAAAGCCTTTTTGTTCCTTTCAAACAAGTGTGCCTTTCTCTCTGCAAGTTTGAAATTTGTTTACTTTACTGCAATTTAATTTTTTGCAAGTGTACTTCCTTTCTTGCAAGTTCATTTTTTTTTTTGAAGAGCTAACTCTTGTGAACATATAACTCATTGAAAATGATGTATAAAGTAACAAGAGGAGTTCAAGTTTTCTTTGAGTAGTGTGCTTCAATTATACAATTAGTCTTATTTCATTTTTTTCAATAGAATTCTTAAATTTCAATTATATCTTATTGGGTGTTGTAAGAACCCCAGACACCAATCCTTGTGTGGGTAAAAACTTTTAAAACCAGCTAAATACTTTGAGGACTTTTTGAAGAAGAAATGAGTCTATGTGATTGGATCCATGGACTACAAGAAGAGGATTTGGATCCTTGTCAGCGTGAGCAGGAGATCCAAGAGGATGAAGAGACCTAGAACCATAAATTGAAGACTTTCTAACATTTCTATCTCCATACATAGATTCCTCATGCATTCCTGAAATCAATGAGATGATTCCTCACATCTACATCACAAATAATGAAGAGAGCCCATAATACAAAGATATATCAATACTTGGTTCCAAGAGGTTGTCATACCACAACATCATTATTTCCTTCAACACTTTTCAATGCTAATTCAAGTAGGTTGATTGGTTCTTCATATCTAGGTAATCACAGTGATAAATTTTTCATATTTGGATATGTGTATGTTTCTTATCTTGCTCTGCATATGGTTACAATGGAAAAGTTATTTCACTTGAATAAAGAGTTTTCTTTCTTTTAGGTAGCATAGGATAGTATGTAAATAAATATATAGTTGCATGTAATTAGTTAGCTTTAAGTTGTATGCAACTTCACTTTTTCTTTTCTTTATAAAATAAAAGAACCGAGACGAAGATAGTGTTAATGATTTAATCAAAACAACTTGCATATTTATTTCTCTTAATACATGCATATTTATAAAAAAAAGTTGCTAGAAGACCAAACTTTAACACTATGGAGATCTACTGAAATACCTTAAGGTCTACATAGGAATACCCATAGGTAACTTGTACATCCTAGATTCATCACCAAAGCTTGTTATTTATGTATCTTTATCAAATAGAAGCAGGAGAGTAAGTGACATTTCTACTTAAGGAGGAACACTACTGGAACTTATATGAAGAAGGTCAACTTAGGGACTAAAGAACAAATTTAGGTTATTCTCATTTGACATGAATTATAATTTAAGGCTAGTATAAGTAATGCAGTCACGGGGTTAAATTTAAATTTTGAGTTATGTGCTTATACTCTAGTACCAAACGGATTTTGCATACTTTAATATCTTTTGAAATAATTATATAGTTACAAGGCAAACCCATTGGGGTACTTAACAGGCTTGCTGGTAGTGGGTCCATGCCGAGTAAAATCATAAATAAGGAAGTTCGGTAAATACAAGAAAACCTGCTGGGGTACTGAACATGCTCGCTAGCAGCGAGGCCATGCTTGTATGGTATCAAGTTAAACACATCGGGGTGCTAAATAGGATCACTGGCAGCGTGGCTATGCCAAGTAAAAGAGTCATCATAATTACATTGTTATGCACATAGTTCAATCAAATAAAGACATTGAATGCATATATACATGGTTAAGCCAATCATTTGTTTAAAATGCCATTTGAGAATGTCCATAAGATGATATTAAGACCTTATTGTCTAATTCATACTATATATAGGATGTCAATATCCTAGAAGTGGGACTTATAATTGCAGAATTTTTACGAACTCAAATGTGAACTTTATCCATATTACTTGAATGACAATCACCCTTTGACAAGTGAAGCAGGGATGATTGGTTTCCAATCGGCTTTACAAACTATCTATACCCTCATGTTTTTTATCTAAGGACACAAGGAAAACCCCCTATTATAACTTATATGGTCTTCATTATCACTGATGTTAATTGACGAAAATGTATGCATGAGCTATCTCCAATCTTAAAATTTATAATTGTTTTGATCATTCTCATAACGTAGCATTAATACTTATTTTTCTAAAATGTTCTATTTTTTTTAGAATAATAATGTTGGCTTCTTAGAATTGTCTGCCTACTGTTGTTGATGATCCAAAGTGGTGACAAGTCAGTTTCAATTTATTGATGGCCCAAGGACGTTCCATATCTTCGGTCTCGGAGGAATGATAGGCTCCAAAAATTGTCCTTTTTCATGAATTTATTTTCACTAGTTTCACATCCGATTTACCCATGATTTAGTACATCTATATTCAAAATGGCTATCTTTTACTTTATTTTATTAATCAAAACTCATAAACATAAAATATGCTTAATCCATTACTTTGGATGTATTAAATGTAATATTTTTCGAGCAGAAAGCATTCCAGTAATGTGTTCTGCACTAGGCTCAATGATGAACCAGTTGATGATGTAGGGGCATGGGGGCCTAGGATAAACAGTCGAAGTTAATCGACAAAAGAAGGTCTACCAAGGGGATTTCTGACAACCACTAGTGCAAAGGAGACTGGCAGTCAAATCCATGAAGTCGAGCAAGGAGCTGAGGTAGGATCGATAAGAGTAAAGATCAAAGGTCAACAAAGTCTAGCATCGACAACGACAAAAGAGGAATTCGACAAATTCAAAATTCGACAAGGTCGAATAACGACATCGATGAAGAAGAGGCAGAGGCCAAGCAAGGGGGATGGGGCAGATCTGCATCCATGAACATAAAGTGAAGATCGATAAGGTTAAGGTTATTCGATGTGTCGAAGTGCGAACTGGTCAAAAGTGGATATCGACAAGGACAACAACAACTGCAAGAAATTCAAAGTGTCACAGAGACAAACCTGCAACCATTGTGTGTTATTGAGGAATTTAATGGCACTTAAGAAGGTGGTGGAGACCAGGCCAAGTTTCACCACAGGAGGAGGTTGTACAGAATGGTCGAGGGGTGATGACAACTAAAGATTTGTCAGATCAGAGGTAGAGTGGCGGACAGAGTAAGGACATCTCCGGGAAGCCAGATAGGGTGTACCTCGAGAATAGCAGCAAATCGAAGTAGAAGACTAGTGCAAAGGCACAGAGAGGGCATCAATCATTATTTTGTTCGAGCTAAGGATTGGAAGAAGGAGAGAATAACACACTGAGAGAAAATATTTTTACTTTTGTATATTGTAATAGGCGAAGGCCGACTTGTTTATTTGCTTTGTATGTAACTTTACAATCAATTCAACTAATAGAATCCAACTTCCTGGCATTCCTAGTTCACATCTAGTCTATGTTAGAATTTGTGTGATTGACTATGTGTTATCGTTAAGCAAGGGGGTCTGGCTGACCTGCCTTGCTCCAGATGGTATCAGAGCAGCAGAATCCTGTGAGTCGGATACGAATCCGGTGAATGGTAGAGAAATTGATACCGGCTTGCATAGCGCCAAGTGGTATTGAGCAGTAGAATCCTAAGAACATGTTGAGCTTACAAGTGCGTGAACAGCTCTAGCTACGGTTGGGTAGAGTTGTGCACGTGTGATAAAAGTTCGGTTGTGATTGGACGAGAGGAGATTTTAGCTGCGATTGAAACATGTAATGTCCCTCAAAATACACCCTAAAAAAAAATTCTTAGGGGTATCCATAACAATATAACTTACATGTTGTACTTAAATTAACTTCAACACTACTTATAACATATTACATGTAATACTGGAACCTTATATAATTTCGTCTAGCATTCCAATGTTATATAAATACCAACATAATTCTTTATATTACCAATATACTTTTAACTTCTTCATATTTTCTTTTGAATGGAAAAGTATACTTCAATCTTTACTATAGATAAAAGCTACCTTCATATAACCTTTAACATTTGAAACCACGTGAACAATACCTCCTCAAGTATAAAATGTATACCAAATAATTATGACCTCAGTTGGCCAAATGTAACTATTTATAAGATCATGTATTCTCACCAAATAATTTCCTTAGGTACTATAAAAGAATTCTATACTTATCCATACACACGCATTAATTATAATCCATAATAACTAATAATCTACTTCTTGGAAACATCTTCGTAATTTATTTAAATCAAGCACATAATTTATGACTATATCCAAAATTCAATATAGAACTATAATTAACACTAAAATGTTCATACTCTAATAACTTTAGACTTTCAAAATATAACTTCTATTTATGTTTTAATAATATATTTATTTCAACTGAAGATTAGAGTGTCTATCAAATTCTCCCCATTCAACAATAAATAAAACCCTTATGTACTTTTAGAAACATATCATTCTTTATTAATTAATTATCATTTAATATAAATAATATATAAGTAAGTAACAATTCCTTCCTCTTTAATTATAAAGACCGGAGTCTACTCATAATATATTTTAGTTAAGATATCACCGATGAATTTTTGCTCCAATAATACGAGCATATATATACATATATAAACCCAAATAAAACCTACGAAGGAGTTAAGTCTTAAATTCGATTTCCAATAATAAAAAGAAAACATCATACTATTGAAATGGACAGAGTTAAATCTTAAACCAGATTTCCAATAATACAAAGGAAACATCATACTATTAAGATGGACAGAGTTTACGGTAAATGCAATTAGTCTATTTTGTGCGCTTGTCAAAAAGAATGAGTTAGAGGAGAATGCGTGGGTCATGGTGGGTGATAACTATGGGACAACGAACAGTAAAACTAAAAACCGGATTTGTAAGGAAAAGCTGTCAGTTTCCCCAAATGTGTTAACAGGTAGTCAAAGTATTATCACATGCAGTCAGCAGTGAACATACCTACACGCAGTCGACAGGTATTAACGGGTTGAGGATTTCGGCGTTGGGAGGAAAGCTCTGATCCTCACGCTGGTGGTTGAAAGGGCGTGGATATTGAGCATCTACCATGGCTAGCAGTCAGAGAGAGACATAGAGGAGCTGCTAAGTATAGAAGCATTTACAATGATGGTATTCGTGAGTCTATCGGAGCTGGTTACACGCTTGGCAGACGCAACCATAGTGCATAACGAAATGAGATGTAATAGTAAGAGAATTATAATCGCAAATAAGAGATGTATAGATAAGGAAATATAATCACAGGTATGAGAATTACAATCTCAAGTGTGAGATATGTTAATAAAATAATTTTAAAATATAACTTACCCAGGATGAGGAGAAATATCATCCCTACAGCCAACATAGTTTTAATAGATAGGTACTCACGCCTTGTTATAATTTTAAGATAAAAATTACGTAGTCTGAGCAACTGAGCAACAGCAACTCTCTCTCTCTATATATATATTCCAAATACAATTTATTTATATGTTTATCAAATGACTTATAACTAAATATTAACCCTTTAAAAATCAAATGCAATGTGAACAACGCTAACCTATTATAAACTATGGTACCATTAATTTGTAAAGTATTTAAAACAATTTATTTATTTTTCCGAGCCTTTAGATAATCTTCAGTTTAGAGTTTCAAAGGAAAATAGGCCGGCGAATAACACGAGAGGACTATCAGTTTAAAAGGCAAATTGAAAGATGTAATTAAAAACATGAAGAGTATGAAGGTGTGGAACACAAAGTGTGGGGAACATGATGGCGTGGGACAGATCGTATTTCACAACCGGCTGAGGTCCACTATGTATTGATCAGATCAAAGATGGATCGATTGAGGTCAAATTGATTTGATGAGTTACAGGTTTATTATACCCAGAGATCCAATACACAAAGACAAATAAATTAAAAGTATTTTAGCCTAAACTAATTTTAGAAATTGCTGCCTTCATAAACAGGATCGAAACTATTTTTTTTTATCCTCATCTAATGAATTTAACATAAATATCTTATCCTTAAAATAACTCAAGATCTTTAAGTAATTCGCTTAACTTATCTTAAAATTAACTCAAGATCTTTAATTCAGTGACTTAACTAATCTTTAAAATAACTCAAGATTTTTAATTAATTGGTTTAACTTATCTTTAAATTAACTCAAGATCTTTAATTACTTGACTTAACTTATCTTTAAATTAACTCAAGATCTTTAATTAGTTGACTTAACTTATCTTTAAATCAACTCAAAATCTTTAATTAGTTCACTTAAGGTAATTATATTATCTTGAACATAATTATATGTAACTTGGCTTTAACTATCAATTTATATAGTTAACATACTATTAAATAGCTAAGAGTTTCCCATGCATCAACTACCAATTAACATTTTCTTCATTGGTAGATAAATTGATATAGTTCATTTTAATCTCACCTATTTTATTTATCTTTTAAATAATATTTATTTAGAAATACCAATCTGTTTCCTTGGTAATAATAAGTCATTCATCTTTTATTCATAATTTATAATTGAAAAATTATCAATCATTTTCTACATAGGAATTTTAAATGACATATTTTGTCGAGGCTAGGCTGCAAACGTTCTTTATGTTAATTTCTTATTTTTACTTAATGGTACTTAGTATAGATTAGCCTCCTGCTAATAGTTAGATTATAGGAACTTGTTACTGCCTTGCGATGACTAGAAGTTTCTTCGACGTCCTTATCTAGGACTATCTATTACCATACTTTTAAACTTAAGTGTTTTCTTAGTGAATATATCTCAATTCACTTTAATTGCACATGACATTAGGATGACTACTTTCGTCGAAATTCATGTCTATCAAGCCATTCACCCTCTCCCCCTAATGGATTCCATGCCCCATTCGTTTCGTTGCGTCAAGCCTTCAGTCTCCTATGAATTTACTTAATACTTAGGAAAACATGATCATACTTACAAAGTTTTACTTGCGGAGCTCTTGACATGAGCTCCTTCCTGTTGGTGGGTACCCAGTTGTACTTTCTATTGCAAAAACCCTAAGGGGAGAAAGCGGGATATTACAAAACAATAGCACAAATTGGTGTAAATGTTTGTGGTGTAGGACAAAGAGCGCGAGGCGAAAGAGTCACAGTTGATCATGAAATGTTCGACAAGTTCATGCGAACAACGAGAATTTTGACTAATGAGGTCACAATAATCAAAGAAATCCAGAGATGTGGATGCATTCCAGATGCACTTGACCATAGTGACAAAGAAGTCAAAGAAGTGGAAGCTCAGGAATCAGTGGAAAAAGAACCAAAAGATATATTCATCAAGCTATTGATAGAGATGAGGGGTAAGGAAAAAATGGATGTACCTACCTACTTAGGAAGTTCGGATTGAGAGGACTTAATAGACTGGTTCAGAGAGATGGATAAATACTTCGACATAGAGCAGCTAGAGGGTCTTAAACGGGTAAAAAATGCATGTCAAAAGTTGAAGGGTCATGCCTCATTGTGGTGGGACAATGTATAGGCTGATAGAGTCAAAAAAGGCAAGGAGAAGATCAAGTCTTGGGACATAATGGTTTCCAAGTTGAAAGGGTATTTCCTGCCTAGTGATGATATGATTTCCTTATTTAGGAAGTTACAAAAATTTTGAAAGAAAGAGATGACAGTGAAGAAATACATGGAAGAGTTCTACAGACTGTCGATTAGATTCGATCCAACCAGTGAAGGAAAACAAGAAGTTGCAAGATATGTGAACAGATTGAAGTATGTCATACAGGATGAGTTAAGGTTGTCGAAGTTTAGAACGGTTGGTGAAGCCTACCAGTTAGCTCTGAAGGCAGAAGAAAAGCTATCGAGGAAAACCACATCGACCAGAGGAAGGATGACTAGTCAAGGTGCAAGCACTGTTTCCGCGAAGGGACAAAATAGTGGAACCAGGAGGGAAGTCGTTGAAGACAAATGACATGCGGAAAGGACATCGACTAGAGAAAAGGCACAAGGAAACCTACGGGAAGGTCAAGAGACCCGCAGTCGAGGTGCGTTTGGTCGAAATGCTCCAGTAGAAAGGAAAGGAACTAACATACCAACTATAGTATGTTATAAGTATCGCAAAGTGGGACACAAAGATTATGAATGCCTAAAGAATATACACGTGTTAGAGGAGTTGATACCCAAACGTCGACGAGATGACCATGGTGACGAGAAGACGGATTCGACATCCGAGAGTGGTGAAGTAGGTAGAGGAAAAGGTCGAAACATGACGACTATAAGAACATTGGTTCAGAATGACCAACGCTAAGAGAAGGAACCCGCACATTGAAAGGCCATATTTCAAACCAAAGTGTCGATTACTGACATATACTGCAAGACTATTATCGCTAGTGATAGTACAGGAAATTTATTGTTGACAGAGGTCATCGACAAGTTGGGTTTGAGATGTCAACAACACCCAAATCCATACAAGATATACTGGTTACAAAAAGGACATCACATGAAGTTGACCAGACAATGCATGATCGGCTTTAAAGTTGGAAATCTTGAATATACTGTGTTGTGCGACGTAATCCCAATGGACGCTTGTCATCAATTGTTAGGAAGACCATGGCAATATAATTGGAAGATGATATCTGAAAAGCGTGCTAACATAGTCCCAATGTCAAAAAATGGCACAAGGAGGATGCTGAAGCCAAAGCAGGAGTATTGCGTCGACTGCAAGCAAGGCAAAAAAAACTATTGGGAGAAGAGAGTGTTGATGTTCTCAATGAAGGAATTCCTAGCAGAGGAAGAGAAATAGTCGAGATGTTTCACCATCATTCTGGAAGAACCATGCGTCGAAAGGTCAATGATGGACAAAATTCCGGTCGAAGTCGAAGAAATGCTTGTCGAGTTTAAGAGCAGAATGGTCAATGAGACACTGACGGGATTTCCACCGACGAGGAGCATATCCCATGAAATTGACTTGATTCTATGATCGATTTTCCCAAACAAGGAACCACATAGAATGAATCCGACAGAGGGTCAGGAACTCAATCGACAAGTCCAGGAGTTGTTGGACAAAGGATTTATCAAAGAAAGTCTGAGCCCGTGCGCAATTCTAGCTGTACTAGCATCGAAGAAAGGAGGAGAATGGAGGATGTGTATAGACTCCAGGGCTATCAACAAGATCAAGATCAAGTACAATTTTCCATTTCCAAGGATGGACGACTTGATGGATTTCTTGAGTGGAGCAAGATATTTTACCAAGATCAACCTAAAGAGTGGATATCACTAGATCAAGGTCAGAGAAGGCAATGAATGGAAGACAACCTTCAAGGGAAAAAAAGGACTGTATGAGTGGTTAGTCATGCCGTTTGGATTTATTAATGCACCTAGTACGTTGATGATGTTGATGAATGAGGTACAGAAGCCATTCTTGGGGAAGTTCGTCATAGTCTACCTCGGTGACATCTTAATTTTTAGTTGAACCAATGCCGAACATTTGGAGCACATTTGACAACTGTTGTGGAAGATACAGGAAGAGAAGCTGATGGTGAACTTGCAGAAGTGCTTCTTCATGAACAAAGAACTGGTGTACTTGGGATTTGTAATCTTAGGTAAAGGGTTAGTGATGAACCTAGAAAATCTGAGGGCTATATTGGAGTGGCCAGAGCTGACAAGCATGACAATGGTGTGGATTTTTCATGGACTTGCTAGTTTCTATAGGAATTTCATTAGAGGATTCAGTTGGATATGTGCACTATTGAAAAAGTGCATGAAGAAAGGGGAGTTCAAGTGGAAAGAAGCTTCCCATAAATCCTTTGACAAGTTGAAGCAGAAGGTGACAGAGAGCCCAATGCTATCTCTCCCATATTTCAAAAAAAATTTCAAGTCGATTGTGATGCGAGTGGAATGGAAATTGGCATAGTTTTGAACCAAGAGGGTCTACCAATTGCATTCTTTAGTGAAAATTTTGATGAAGCAAAGCGAAAATATTCAGTCTACGACCAAGCGTTCTATGCTATTGTCCAAGCATTGAAGAAATGGAGGCATTACTTGATGCCCAAGGAATTTGTGTTATATACAAACCACCAAGCACTACGGTACTTGAATACTCCATGAAATTTGAATCAGCGACACATGAAATGGGTTGAATTATTGCAGAGATATACCTTCATGTTGCCACATAAGTCAAGAAAGTTGAAAAAGGTTTCCGTCATGCTGACTAGAATATTTTCATTGCTAAATATGACAACAGTTCAGGTGACATTAATAGAGTTGGTAAAGACAGTGTATGAGACCGACAAGGATTTTTCGAAAGCATGGAAGGCTAGTCGCGAACCATGGAGTGTCGACAAAACTCCATACTTGAATTATTTTATCCAAGAGGGATACATATTCAAGGGAAAAAAATTATGTTGATCCACATCGCAATTTCCATTTGTTGTCAAATGCTAAGGCCAGTCATTGATGTCGATAGAACTTCGACAAATTTTGACTCGACATGACTTCGACAACTTCGATAGGTTATGAATTCGATACAACTCCAACAGGTCTTGACTTCGACATACTGCGACACATTCTGCACTTTCGATAACCTCATAGTTTGCGACATCGACATGTAGCGTGCAAATGAATTTGGACATACCGAATCTTGAAGGTAATATTGACGTGGAATCCATTGACAATTGGGTAGAAAAATTAGAATTCTATTACGTTGTAAATCAACTCTCTGAAGATGGAAAAAGTCACCATTGCGTCCTTAAATATGTCAACCTCTATGCACTGATGGTGGGAGAACCTCTCGACAAAGATGGATAAAAAAAGAGACCCCATCGACACATGGGATAAATTCGTCGAACACATCCGAAAGGAATTTTAACCACCGAAATACCTCGAGGAGCAGTATAAGAAGTGGCAGCAGCTAAGGCAATGGAAATACCAATTAGTACAGAGTTACACCGATGAGTTCTATCGAGTAATGGCTAGACTTGACGAACAAGAACAAGAGAAATTACTTGTTCTGAAGTACGTTAGTGGATTGTCCCAGTACATTCAGCAGGAGATGGAATTTCTGACTGTCAATACACTTGCGGATGCTTTCCACTACACCATCAAAATGGAAACCAAGAAGAAAGGAAAAGCATGTTTCGTGACAAAGCTGACATGAGGACAACCACCCAACAAGAAGGAACCAAATGACTTCGACAAGTTGAAATCTTCTCAGCCGACACTGTCAAAGCTAGACCACGGAAAAATTCCTTTTCACAAAAGGGAACGTAGCAAACAAATGCCGACTGGAAAATGGAGAGATTACCACCACTCATCTTGGCATGATACGTCTGAATGCAAAACTCAAAATACATTTTTCGAAAAAGTGTCAACCTCCAATGCGTTCGACAAGATGGTGGAAGAATCTAATCTAGACGCAACGACCCTTTTGACCTCGACCACTATAGCAGCCTTGACTATCGTCAACGAGGAGGAATGAGAATGCATATTACATACATGGATATGGGTCCAGAGAAAACCATTACATCTGATTGTGGACAATAGAAGCCAGAAGAACTTTGTTTCCAAAGATCTCATGAAGAAACTAGGTATTGTTACCACTCTGCATCCTTAGCCTTACAACATCGGTTGGATGAACGATGGAAAAGAACTACAGATCACTCGACAATGTAAACTCACTTAATTCATAAAGCCTTTTGAAGATGAAGTACTATGCGACATGGAAACACCCTCTGTAGCCGATGCCATGTTTGGGAAACCTTACCTTTGGTATAGACATGGAAGTTATCAGTCACGACCTTAGAAGGTGATTGGAAGAATCAACCTACACCAACGGTCACACTTATATCTGCCAAACATAAAAAGAAGTTCATCAATCATGCTCATAAGTTTGCATTAATCATGATCAAGACACAATATTCTAATACGGCTGCAATAATGAGTCATCACTGACCAATGCAGCTCCCGACAGAAGTAGCAAGTCGATCATATGCTCGATGAGTACCAGAACCTCTTTCAAGCTCTGGCAGGAGTACCTCAACATTGTCAGGTAAAACACTCCATTGAACTTGTTCATGGTTCTTCTTTTCCTGACACATCTATTTACAGAAGATCCATTCTTGAAAATGAAGATATTCGTAGACAGATCCAAGAATTAATCGACAAAGGACATATTCACCCCAGCTCCTCTCCTTGTGGAAGTCCAGTCGTCCCCGTTCAGAATAAAGATGGGACTTGGCCCATGTGCATTGACTATAGAGCTCTCAAAAAAATATTAGTGAAGAATCATACCCTCTGTCATGGATAGACGAGCTCAAGAAGCGTACCCTCTACTGTGGATAGATGAGCTCATCGAATTTCTGAAAGGTGCTAAATTATTTACTAAGATCAACCTCAAGTCGGGATACCATTAGATTCGAATCAAGCCCTCAGATGTGTGGAAAACTACTTTCAAGACCAAGTAAGAATTGTTTGAATGGTTAGTCATTCCTTTTGGCTTAACCAACGCACATGTGACCTTCATGCGACATGTGGATAACATTCTTCAACCTTTCATTGGAAAATGGGTTATTGTCTATCTTGACGATATATTTATTTTCAGTTAATCATGGCAAGAACATGTCGAACATCCTCGACAAGTCCTCCACACTCTCCAATAACATCGGCTCTATCTAAGCATGTGCAAGTGCTCTTTTGTGATGATGAGCATCAAATATTTGGGGTATGTAATTGACTCTATAGTCATTCACGTCACCCAGAAAATGTACAGATCCTCAAATATTGGCCCATTCCTAGAAGCATTCAGGAACTAAGAATTTTACTTGGTTTGGCGAATTTCTATCGACGGTTCATACTCGGCTTCAATCACATAGCCTGGCCCTTGAATCATTTGACGAAGGGAAATGGGAAAACTCTCTTCCAATGGACAACAACATAACAAGCAGGTTTTGAATAGCTTAAACACAACCTCTGCAGTGCACGAGTACTTGTGTTACCTGATTTGCATCAACCCTTCAAGATTGAGATGGATGCATCAGACTATGCCTTGGGCGCAGTGATCACTCAATTTTGTCACGCAGTTTCTTTTCATTATGAGACTTTTAACAATAGAGTTAGAAGATACTCAACCTATGAAAAAGAACTATACTTCATTGTGCAAGCTCTCAAGCAATGGAGGCATTACATCCTTGGAAAGAAAATGGCCATTCTCACAAATCACAAGCCTCTGCAGTTCGCTCTAACAAAATCAAAGTTGTAGAAAAATTGGCAACTCAAATGGATTAATTACCTACAGCAATTCTAGTTGGTGATTAAGTATCAGAAAGGTAAAGCTAACGCCGTCGCTGATTTCCTTAGTTGACCACCCATTACTCTCCTTTTAACAGTGATGAGTATGCAGGGATACGAAATTACCACTGGGCCACAGCTGTATCAGGATGACAACGACTTCTCAGCAGTCTACCGACAGTTACAAACGAAAAAATCATCGGCCTCATACTTTGACTATCTCCTAAAAGACACCTTGCTATACAAGCTTGGACAGCTTTGTCTACCGACTGGTGAGCACCGACAATAGCTCAATTGGGATGCGCACTACAGTAAGAGTGTAGGACACTTTGGAGTAGCAAAGACACTTGCTATTTTGCATAAGTATTTCTTTTGGACTACACTTAAATCTGACATCCAAAAGTACATTCGATCATGCGTGGTTTGTTCCATTGCTAAGCTACCTAATCGACGACAGGGATTGTATACACCTCTACAAGTTCCTAGTCGACCATGGTAATATATTTCTATGGACTACATGACAGGTTATCCTACTACCAGATATCAACATGACGTGATATTAGTACTAGTCAATCGATTTTGCAAGATGGCCATTCTCATACCATGTAAGAAGACCACGAAAGCGCAACAAACCGCTCAACTCTTCTTTAAACATGTTTGGAAACACTTTGGTTTACCCACAACCATCATTTCCGACTGAGATACCAAATTCTTCAGCATCTCTTGGAAGACCCTCTGGCAATAGATGGAAACATGACTCTCATTGTCGATAGCTTTCCATCCTTAGACTGACGGAAAAAGGGAACTTGTGAATCGATTGGTAGTACAACTGCTTGTCATGTACAATCACCAACATTGATGCACATGCGATGAAAGTCTTCCATACATTTAGCACAACTACAATCGTGCTCAACGAAGCTCTACAGGAAACCGTCCATTTGATGTCTATTATGGATTTTAGTCCTTAGCGCCTATCGACTTGATCAGCTCGTCAACATAGCCGAGCGACACCGACTGCAGCCACTAGGAAGTTGATAAAGTAGTCAAGTTCAGAAAATAGATTTGCGACTTCCAATGACAAGCACATGATATGTTGCATAGAGAAAATGAGAAATCTAAGGCCCGACATGAGAAGCATCATATTCCTCATTAATTCCAAATTGGGGATAAGGTCAGGTTACATATCAAGAAGGAGCACTTCACAGTACCATTCAAGAATCTCAATCCTTTTTGCTTTGGTCCGTATAGTATTCTTCGATAGATTGGTGAAAACACTTTACAGCTTGGCATTCCTGCATGCCTAGGTCTGCATTTAGTATTCAATGTGGATCTTCTTTTACCATACCATGCACCCTGTAGGAATAGAATGGCTTGCAAACAACAGAACCCAAAGAGATCCATCCAGATGTTTAGGAGCCTCTTCCTTGCGAGACCATTGTGGGACAACGAGTATACCATACAAGGATGAATAGAATTCCCTTGTTTCAGGTTTCCAAAGTTGGACAGATCCCCTCTCAAGGAAAGTGGTAGTGTGGTACTAAAATAATCGACAAGTTTCCTCACCTTCACGAGAAAACAATGGAGACCATTGTTTCTTAAGGAAGGAGGTTAAGGAAAGAGGTCTGATCCACATTGCGGTTGGCATTTGTTTTCGGATGTTAACATCGACTGCGACCAGTCATTGATGTCGATACAACTTCGACAAGTTTCAACTCAACATGACTTCGATAGGTACTGAAATCAACACGAATCGGAGGGGTCTTGACTTCGACACATTCCGCACCTTTGATATGTTCAACAACCTTACAGTTTGCGACATCGATAAGTGACTAGCGACTGTCGAACATCGATAGACTGTTTCTTTGTCTTCCAGTCGAATGTAATGGTTGAACTGTCGAAACCGTTCTAACTTCTTCTTTGTAACTGAACGTAACGGGAAGGCACCCAAGCGTCTTGGAATTCTATATAAGGATGTATAATATTGTAACATACAGCAATTTTTGGTCTATTGCAAGTAATAGAAGAACAGTTCGCATTCCTACATATTGTCTATGCATATTTGTTTTTATCTGTATTGCGTAATCGTGCTTTTGTTGATTCTATTTATTTAGCTTCCGCCATAACAGATCCGACTCATTTAGTCGAACTATTGTCCCCCTCGTACTTCCTGGACATGACCCAGATCATTCGACCCAGATCATATCTATTCCCATAGGATTCGTAAGGGAAAACCTAATACAATAACTGCATAGTGGCGGATTGGTAGGTCATTTTGGCATCGACAAAACCAAGGGATTGGTCGAAGAAAAATACCATTGGCCAAGGATGGTGACAGATGTCTGTAAGTGGGTACAACATTATCGATTTTTCCAGCTAGCGAAGGGGAGAAGTCAGAAAACGGGGATGTATGCACCATTGCCAGTGCCAAATGTCCCATGGGAGCACCTGATCATGGATTTTGTGCTAGTATTTCTGAAGACACAGCAAGGTAATGACTCAATTTTTGTGGTAGTCAATAGATTTTTGAAATTGGAATATTTTATTCCATGTCGGAAGGAAAGTGACGCCACAAGCATTTATGTACTATTCTTCAAGGAGATACTTAGATTGCATGGGTTTCCAAAGAGTATAATGTCGGACAGAGATACAAAGTTTATGGGTCATTTATGGAGAACCCTGTGGAAGAAGCTAGACATGAAGTTGCAGTTTAGCTCGACATACCATGTACAGACTGATGGATAGATCGCGGTAGTGAATAGAAGTTTGGGAAACCTTGTAAGATGTTTGATGATCGACAGACTGAAGCAGTGGGAGAACATGTTGGCACAACTAGAATTCACATACAACAATTCTGTGAATTGGTCGACAGGTATGAGTCTGTTCCAGATTGTTCAAGGTTGAAGGCCACATGGTGTTGTAGACTTGGTCGAATTACCAACAGGAATTAGAAAGATTGCAGATGCAGAGACATTTTTGGATAATATGAAAGAGGTACATGAAGATATACACAAGCGAAATGAAAAGAGCAACGTGGCATAAACGTTGAGAGCTGACAAGAAGAAGAGGTTACAGTCGTTTAACAAGGGAGACTTAGTCTATTCGCACTTAAGGAAAGATAGGTTCCCGATAGGAACATACAACAAGTTGAAGCTGAAGAAGATTGGACCATGTAAGATCCTGGAGAATATTTTGGACAATGCTTATGTGTTGGAGCAGCCGAACGAATTGAACATTTCTCCTACGTTCAATGTCTCATATCAATACAAGTATGAAGAAGGTTCAACTAGCAGCAATGCAGAAGTGTCGAACATTGAATGGATAGGGAAAATTCTAGATTGACACCAAGAAGAGATCGCTGAAGTAGTGGATGAGTGCGAAGTCGGGCGCACAAGTAGTTCACGAAGGAAACAATATTTAGTCTGATGGATAGATGATGAATTGAATGAGGTGAAATGGATTTCGGAGGAAGAATATAGAAGAATGATGGAGCAGTCAATTTATTTTTTACCTAGGGAGACTAATGCAGGGGCATCGCGGCCTAGGAGAAACAGTTGAAGTTAATCGACAAAAGAAGGTCGACCAGAGGATTTCTAATGACCACTAATATGAAAGAGACTGGAAGTCGAATCCAGGAATTTGAGTAGGGAGCTATCAAAGTAGGGTCGATAGGAGTAAAGATCAGAGGTTGACTAAGTCTAGCCTCAACAGCGACAAAAGAGAAAGTAGACAAAGTCCGAAGTCGACATGTTCGAACAATGACATAGACAAAGAAGCGGCAGAGGACAAGTGAGGGGGATGGGCCAGATTGGAAGCTGTCAAGATACAGTGAAGATCGACAAGATTAAGTTTAGTCGATGTGTCGAAGTGCGAACTGGTTTAAATTGGATATCGATGGGAACAAAAAAAACTGCGACAAAGTCAATGTGGCATAGAGATCGAGACACGCAACAGTCGAGGAGACAAACCTACAGCCGCTGTGGGTTTTTGAAGAAGCTAATGGAATTTAAGAAGGTGGTTGAGACCAGGCCAGGTGTCATCACAGGAGGAGGTTGTGCAGAATGATCAGGGAGCGCTGACAACTGCAGGATCGACCAGGTTAGAGGTAGAGCGACAGAGAGAATAAGTACGTCTCGTGGAATCCAGATAGGGTGCACCTCAAGAACAATAGCAGAGCATAGTAGAAGACTAGAGTGCAAAGGCACAGAGAGGGAATTAATCATTCTTTTGTTCGAGCTAAGGATCGAGAGAAAGAGAGGATCACACACAAAGAGAAACACTGAGAGAACATAGTTTTACTTATATGTATTGTAAGAGGCTAAGGTCGACTCGATTATTTTCTTTGTATGTAACTTTACGATCAATTCAAGTAATAGACGCCAACTTTTTGGCATTCCCAGTTCACATCTAGTCTATGTGAGCATTTGTGTGATTGACTATGTGTTATTGTTAAGCAAGAGTGTCCAACCAACCTGCCTTGCACCAATTCACTGGATTGACTTACCTTTGTCTTTTCTTTCTTGGTGATCCCATAATAACCGCATGTGCAAATCAAAACCATGACTTTATGATGATCTTCGGAATAATTTAAATTTAAAATAATGATAAATAAATATGAATCGTGGTATAGTATTTATTAAAAAAACTATTCATATGTTTCAATACCATTTGAATTAAAAACATAAAGACACTCATTAAACAAATAAAATATTAAGTGGCTTTTATTTTCATCAAATATGTTATGCCATTTCAACTGATTAATTAAGGAATATTATGTTGGTTTTTAAATGGAAATCATTTAATATTTCGAGCCACCATATATATATATATATTAGTTATGCATAAACATATAAATTACTACTTCACGTCATCTTGTTGTTTTTAATACCATTCACCATATGATATAACTTGTGATTGCTAATTTATATGCATGTTATGGATCAGGGAGTGGATAGAATATTATCATAACTTAAATAATGGAGCACGCCGGTCCATCAATCCATCAATTGAAACAAATCCAAACTATTATGAGAATTCAATCAACAACAGGTTCAACAATTTAGAAGCATCAGACAGTTGATCCGACACTGGCACTCCCGCCATTAAGCCAGGAAGTAATTTTCAGCCTCAATTTCTGAGCAATCCATGAGGAATTTGGAGAAACCGTTCGAAACCCAATTCCAAAATATGGTCATTTATCTTTATTCGCGAGAAATGTTTGGAATTTCTTAATAGATCTGGAGAAAAATATGCATGAACATATGTAATATTTACAGAATTAGGGTTGCGATCGTTTTAGTAAAATTAATAATTTGTTGAACTATCCAGAGCTTTGAGGATTTGGTTCTATATTCTCCTCAAGAGATTGGAATGTATAAATGAAGGTTTGAAGTAAGAGATTGGGGGAGGAGAAGAAAGCTTGAGAAAAAAATCTGATTAATTTTGTAACTCAGTTTCTCTTTTCAATACAAATTCAAGCTCGAGTTTATCATAGATTCATTCCATCGATTTGTATTTCCAGTAATATGAATCTAAAATCATTTGTGAAAGCGCACGGTTCGATTTAGTTTGGAGCTTGAATTATTATTCGAGTTTGAACCGGGCTTAAATTAGAGTATAGTTTTGTTTATATGTTAAATTCAAGAACATGGAAGGAATACTTATGCATATTCCGTTCTCCACGTGTTGGTATATACGCTGATTTCACCTGATATGCCATTACATTAAAGTGCATACATGGAGTTTTAAGCTTTGGACTTTTTAATTATAAATTTGTTTTAAGATTATATATATATATTTAATTATTTCTTTTTAAAACATTTAGTTTGTAGTTTATATTATTGTGATTATAGATGTAACTTAGTTTGTCATTTGGAGTATGTAATTTAATTTGCACTATAGCATATAGCTTATAATTTGATTTATAGTTTGTAATTTAGTTGTAATTTAATTTGTAGTGTAGATTTATATCTCCAATCTTATAAATCATAGTTTGACAGTTTAGACTTTTGTGAATTGTCATAACTTAGATTTTGGAAGTTTAGATTTTGTTTAGAATTGTTTTATTTTAAATTGATTTCATAATATTTACTTTAGTTTAGATATTTATTATAGTATGATAGTTTAGTTTAAATGTTTATGTTTTCATAGTATGATTTTTAAATTAATAATGTAGGTGTTTTTAATGGTAAATTTGGTTGATGAATAAAGCAGGTGCATTTAAAAATTAGTTTGTAATTGGATTTATAGAATTAGGTAGTAATTGCATTTAAATTAATTTGTCTTTTATAAAATTCTAAGTTTTTTTATTTGATTGAAAATTGGCTTATAATTCGTAATAACTTTGTAATTTGATAATTGTTATTTGAAATTACTTTTAATCTATAATTGGTTTGGAATTTGGAATTTGTAATTACTTTTTTAAATTAGTAATTATTTTGTAGATTGGAATTAATTTGTAGAATAAAAAAACTTGTAAAGTTAAAATAGGGAATAGAAAAATTAGTTGGTAGTTCATAGTTTATTTTCGTAATTAAAGTGTGTTTGTAAGCATTAGACTAGAATAGGTTAGATTAGGTTACCCTTGAATTCTGCACATACCACCAAGCTAGGAGCCTTGGGTTGACAATTTAACTGTGGAATCATTAAGGTATATTTTGAGTGATAGTTTCCATTGATTAACATATATTTTGACCGACAATTGTCATTGATTACAAGCTGGCTTTCCCGGTAGGATAACACCTGTATTAAAACTCTGTAAATATGGGCATTTTCATTGTTTTTCCACTAAAAAATATGTTATAAAATCTTCTAATAAGGTTGCTAAGCTATAGAGAGAAGATAAAAAGAGAGATGAAAACAATAGTTCCTAGAACATAAAAATAAAAATTTCAAGATCTTCAACCTATGTCTCTGGAAAATCAATCTTTAGCAGACTATTGCTAAGCAAGCATTGATCACACGCCTCGACCTCCGCGAGAGAGAATGGTGATATCATGGACACTAACTCTCAAACTTTTCTTCTGAGCGGATAACTGGGAAATACACAATGAAATTAAGTCGCATAGATTTTACATTTAGGTTACCGAATCAGAATACGTTAATTTGACAAATTGACAATTGGGTTAACGAATGAGAATACGTAAGTTAACTTGACAAATATATGCATCAGTGGATGTTGAAATGCATTGCACAATGTTTTTGTTTTTATGGATTTATTTTTCGTACAAGGTAATGAAAATAGTTATTCTATTTTGGAACCCTCTAGTGTTGGAAGCAGTTAATTAATCCACGGGTTGATTGTTGGCCGCCGAAGTTTCTAAACGACAACACCTCTAAGGTTTATTTTATTTTAGTTTTGAAAATCCATCATCAAATCTGGAATTTAATGAAGACATAAACTTACTCAGAATTTTTTATGGTTAAAATATTTGAAGAGGCCTCCATTTCCAAACCGATTTAAACATTAAAGTTGAAGAGGCATTTAGAAGCTCTATTGTAGCCTATTGAATTTTGAAGAGGCATCTACAGCCTGTATTTTAACTCTTCAAGAATGTAACATAACATAGTATTTATTTCTACAGAGATAATTTTGTAACGAAGGGTCAATTAGCATTTAATGAACAACTATCTTAAAACACTATAAATACCCATGAATGTAATCTTGATTTTATATAGAGAGGAATATGATTATAAGTTGAAGTTAAACACAGAGTTTTTATCGTGTATTTTCTATTATGCTCTGTTTTTTGAGTTTCTAAACTCATATTTATTTTGAAGTTATTTTGTTGTAGCAAGTTAAGCCATTAGAATTTATTTTTGAATATAGATATGTTATATATGTTTGATCAATGAAACAGAGGATTAGCCTAAGTTTTATGAACGTAGGGGTCATCAAAACAAAGATAAATTACTTGTTGAAATAGTTCCTGTACAATATAGTTTGTTGAAACAGTTTGCTTAAACAGTTGCGGAATTTTATCTACTTGCTGAAAGTTATTCTGTAGGTGATAGTTTCTGAGTTTAATGATTAGTGCATGTTGTTGTGAGTAAAAGCAACACTCCCCTACCTTCCCACTATGGTATCAGAGTGTGTTTGATATTTTTTCTCTCATTTTTCTGTTTGCAGTAATTTGAAATTTAAGTTGTAATGGCTACTAACAACAGTGTAGTCCAACCACAAATTCCTGTGTTGACTGAGAGAAACTATGATACATCGTTTATTAAGATGAGAATTATCCTACATGCTCAGGATCTTTAGGAGTATGTTACGATTGGCTATCGAGAGCCAGCTTATCAAGCTACTGAATTGGCTCTGTCAAACGTTGAGCATGTTTTGTTGAAGTACAATAGGAAGAAGGATAACAAAGTTCTTGGCCTTATTTAGCGAGGCCTAAGTGAATCCATATTTGCAAATATATAAAGTGCTAAGTCTTCAAAGAAAGCTTGGGACACTCTTGAAACTTGTTATCAAGGTGTGACCAAGGTGAAAAATGTAAAGTTGCAGAACTTGAGCTTTGAGAATTTTAAGATGAAGGACAATGAGACTGTTGATAATTTTATGACTCAGGTCATGAACATTGTAAACTAGTTAAGATAGTATGGTGAAGATGTCTCAGATCAATGTGTGATTGAGAAATTGTTGAGATGTTTTCCAAAGAAGTTTGAAGGAGTGATTGTTCCCATTGAATATTTTAAATATCTTAGTCAAATGCACATTGATGAGTTGAATGGTTCTTTAATTGATCATGAATAAAGAATGAATAGGTATGATGATACTCCATTAGAAAATGATTATAAATCTCAGTTGTACGTGTTACTAGAGGCAGAGGCAGAGGAAGGTCTAGTAGCATAGCAAGAGGAGGCCAAACTGTTGATCATAGTGACAACATAAACGATTCACAATTTCAAGAGAAGTTATAGGAGAATACTTGTAGTGTAAGGGGGAGTAGCAATAGAACAGGGAAGCCAAGAAATCAAAGGTATGATAGATCTAAAGTTCAATGTTTCTATTGCAAGAAATTTGAGCATTTTTCTAACAAGTGTTGGAAGAAGCAGCACATACTAGTAAGTTGTCTACACACATTACATGGGAGGCTTAAAATGAGGAGAATCCTATGTTTTTAAATTTTAATGTCACCCAGGAAAGTTCAATTGATATATGGTTCTTGGACAATGCATGTAGCAACCACACGACTGGAAATAAGGAGTTATTTTTAAGTCTAGATACAAGCATTCTGTTTGAAGTGAAGCTAGGTAATGACAATAAGGTTAAAGTTAATGGTAAGGGTATTATGATTGATGTATATGCCAAGAATTGTGAAAGAAGAACAATTCATTATGTTTATTATCTTCCTAGTTTATTGTGTAACTTATTAAGTGTTGGACAGTTGTTAGAGAAAAATTAGAGAGTGTTCTTCAAGAACAAGGTATGTACTATTTATGACAAATCTCCAAGTAAGCGGTTGATAGCCAGAGTAGAGATGACAAAGAATAGAATGTCTCTGTTGATTATGAGGAATGATTTGACCAATTCTTTGAATGATTATAAAAATAAGAGTTTGGATCAATCATGGTTATGGCATTTGAGGTATGGACATTTACATTTTGGTGACTTAGATTTGTTACAAAAGAAGCAGATAGTAAAACGGTTGCCCAGTATTTACCAGCTAACAATCTCATGTGAGACTTGCATATCAGGAAAGCATCATAGAGAGAAATTAGTCTATGGAGTCTCATACAGAGGAAAAGCACCATTGGAGCTGGTACACATAGATTTGTGTGGACCTATGCAAATACCTTTTTTGACTGGTAATGTGTATTTTATGACTTTTATTGATGATTTCAGTCGAAAAACTTGGGTGTATTTGTTGAAACAAAAATCTCAAGCGTTTGATGTGTTTTAAAGTTTTAAAGCTATGGCTGGAAAAGAGAGTGACAAATTTATTAAAGTCTTGAGATCAGATAGAGGAGGTGAGTATATGTTAAATGATTTTTTGGAATTTTGTCAATATTATGGAATTAAAAGACAGTTTACTTCTCACTACACTCCACAGCAAAACAGAGTGGCAGAAAGAAAGAATCAAACCATTATGAACATGGCTCGAAGTATGTTCAAGGAGAACAATCTTACGGATGAATATTGGGAAGACATTGTTACTTGTTCAGTGTACATTCTGAACAAAATCCCAACTAAGAGCATGAAGGATCGAGTTCCCCAGCAAGCATGGAGTGGTAAGAGTAGCAACATATATCATTTGAGGATTTTTGGGTGTGTAGCTTATGCACACGTACCTAAAGAGATGAGGAGAAATTTAGATGAAAGAAGTCATAAGTATATTTTTGTTGGATATAGTGAAGAATCTAAAGCATATAGAATCTAAAATCCCATCACCAAGAAGTATGTTATCAACAGAGATGTGGTGTTTAAGGAAGAAGAAGCATGGGATGACATCATAGATAAATTGGTTGCAGAGAACATTCTTATACCTCACGCAAAAGATGAAGGAGATGAGAAGGGAATACAAGGTGGATAGTTAACTCCACATACATCTACACCAACAATAAGAACACCTGTCAGAACACCAAAAACTCAAGAAGATGGTGAACTATCAATTGTTGGTGGACAACAAGGAACAAGATCCAAGGTAAGTAATGAATCAAATCCTACATTAGCTTCATTAAGAAACAAAGTTAGAGGTCAGAAGACTAGAATTTTAATAGAACTGTATAAGAAAAATGAAGAAGTAGATCAAGTTTTAAATTTTGCATTGGTAGCATGTGACCCTGTAAATTTTGATCAAGCCGTTAGAGAGAATGTTTGGATAAAAGCAATGGATGATGAAATTGATGACATAGAAATAAATAATACTTTGGATCCTGTAGATTCTTCTGATAATACAAATTGTATTGTTGTTAACTGAATTTATAAGACTAAGTTTTATGTTGATGGTGAAGTTAAAAAATACAAAGCAAGACTTGTAGCTCAAGGGTTTAGTCAAGAACTTGGTATTGATTATAATGAGACTTTTGTACCTGTAGCTAGAATTGATATGGTAAGGATGGTATTATATGTTACTGCTCATAATAAATTGTATGTACATAAAGTGGATGTAATTTCTGCAATTTTTAATCGATTTTTAGAAGAAGAGGTTTATCTGAAACAACCTCCTAGATACGAAATTGATGGAAAAGAAGATATGGTCTACAGATTAAAGAAATCATTGTATGGATTAAAACAGGCACACAGAGTATGGTACTGCAATATTTATGAGTATTTGAATAGTGAAGGATTCAACAGAAGTCCAAGTGATCCAACCTTGTATACAAAGGTAAACCAAGAAGGTAAAATACTGATTGTTTGCTTATATGTTGATGATTTGATCTTCACTGGAGATCTTTCAGTGGATGAGTTTAAGACAACCATTAAAACAAAATTTGAGATGATTGATTTATGAATGATGAAATATTTTCTTGGTATTGAATTAACTCAGTCTAAGGATGGTATTTTTATCAATCAAACTAAGTATGCAAATGATTTACTAAAAATATTTAGAATGATGAATTCTAAGCCAACTGTAACTACAATTGCAACTAGCACAAAACTTAGTAAGGAGGATGGTGGGTCAAAAGTTGATCCAACATTGTATAAGATATTGGTAGGAAGTCTCATGTACTTGAATGCAACTAGAACTAATATAATGTTTGCAGTAAGCTTGATTTCAATATTTATGGATTCTCCAAAGAATACCCACTGGAAAGCTGGAAAGAGGATCATGAGATATATTGCTGCAACAACAAATTTTGGTATCCAGTATACATCGAATTCAAATTTTAAGTTGATTAGATATACTGACAGTGATTTTGCAGGTTCTATAGATGATAGAAAAAGCACATCTTGATATGTATTCACTTTTGGATTGGGATCAATAGCATGGGCTTCAAAGAAGCAACCCATAGTGGAATTATCCTCTGCTGAAGCAGAGTATGTTGCAGCAATAGGAGTTGCATGTCAAACTGTGTGGATGGGAAGAACTCTTTTTGAGTTGCAGTTGCATGAATAAGATGAACCAACTCATATTTTTTGTGACAATAAATCAGCCATTGCACTATCAAGCAATCACGTCTTTCATAAAAGAAGTAAACATATTGATACAAGGTATCATTTTATTCAAGAATTGATAAACAAGAATAAAATCAGTATGAAATTTTGCAGATCAAAAAATTAGTTTGCATACCTATTTACAAAACCTTTGGGGAAAGGGTTGTTTGAGTTTCATAGAGAAAACATTGGGGTTTGTAAGTTGTAACAATTGTTGATTAACATAAATCTAGTGTTACAAAAAAATTTTTTGGGTGAAGTAATTAACGGGGAGAATGTTGGAAGTGGTTAATTACTCCACCGCTTTAGCATTGGCCACTGACATTTCTAAGAGGAAACACTGCCCATATTTAGTTTATTTTATTTTTAAAAAGCCATCATAAAATCTAGAATTTAATGAAGACATAAACAGACTCAGTTTTTTTACGGTTCAAATATTTCAAGAGGGCTCCACCGCCAAACCGATTTAAAAAATAAATTTGAAGATACATTTAGAAGTTATGTTGTACCCTATCGAATTTTGAAGAGGCATCTACACATTCCCACATTTTAACTCTTCAAGAATGTAACAAAACAAAGTATTTATTTTTACAGAGGTAATTTCGTAATGAAGGGTCACTTAGCATTTAATGACCAACTATCTTCAGACAATATAAATACCCATCAATATAATCTTGATTTTATATAGAGCAGAATACGATTATCAGGTGAAGTTAAACACAAAGTTTTTACTGTGTATCTCTTGTTATGCTCTATTTTTTGAGTTTGTAAACTCATATTTATTTTGAAGTTATTTTGTTGCAACAAGTTAAGAGATCGGAGTTTATTTTTTAATATAGATATGTTAAATATGTTTGTAGCCTAATTCTTATGAATGCATGGCCTCATCAAAACAAAGTTAAATTACTTACTGAAATAATTCCTGTAGAATACAGTTTACTGAAATAGTTGCAGAACTTTACTTACTTGTTGAAAGTCATCCTGTATGTGATATTTTATGAGTTTAATGATTAGTGCGTGTTACTATGAGTAAAATCAACGCTCCCCTTCCTTGCAACATCTAAAACGGGCATACTTTCTTGTAGTCCTTGGATGGCCCAATAAAAGGAGTGTTATAGGTTATGATCAAATTATTGTAGCTATGTTTGAATGAGACCGAGCATGTGGGCCTTATCTACTGATTGGAAGAAGGATCTTTTATAGGCCACTAAATTCCTAGTTGCCAATGATATATGGAAGATATAAATTGTAAAATTATGAAAAACTAAAGATAGGAGGCCAATTGCATTGATCTTAGTAGAATCGAAACATACATTTAAAATTGACCAAGATAAGTGGTATGAACGATTATATACTCTTATACTTCTATGGAGTATTTTGCCACTTAGTATTCATTGAAAACGGTACTAAACCCAACAAATTTTTGTATTCAATTAGCAAGCCATATTAATAATTAATAAAACATGGTTTATATATGTCGTTGGCATATATCAACCACTTTTAAATATGTGGTCATGGTTGATATATGTCGATGGTGTATATAACTCATATGTTGTAAGGTGTCTTATTTCAACTTTGGGCTGGGGCATCTTAATATGACTTTCTAATTGATGGTCGGGGAAGGATTGTTGAGTTTTAATTATTATAATAATTGTTATTATAAAAATAAAATAATTTAAAAAATTAATAATAAGGATTGTTTAATATTTATTATTATAATAATTAACAGTCCATATTAATTAATAATAATAATGGTTGACCATTTATTGACCATTGGTCAAGTAATAGTCAACTAATTGGTTGACCATTGACCAATGGTCAACCATGATCAAACAATAGTCAACTAATGTAAACCATGGTCAACCAATGTCAGCTAGTGGTCAGCTATTGGTTTATCGTTAGTCAACCATGGTCAACCATTATTTAACTATGGTTGACTATGATTAACATTGGTTGATTATTGGTTAATGATGGCTAACATTTGCTTGACCATTGACCTTGATTATTGGTTGACCATTGGTAGACAATTAGTTATGGTTTACCATTTGTTGACTATTGGTTGACCATGGTTGGGTATGGTTGACCATTGGTTGACTATTAGTTGACCATGGTTTACCATTTTTGAATATTGGTTGACTATGGTTGAGTTTGGTTGTATAATGGTTTACTATGTTTGGCAAGATTGGCTATGATTAACATTAGTTAAATATTGTTAGAAGGGTTGATTGACTATGATTGACATTAGTTGAATATTGCATGTTTCATCATACTCAGACTTAGATGCATATACAATGAATGCAAAATGGACTCTTTCAAATTATAAGAATTTGATAGATCACAATAAATTTTACAATGTTGTTAGATTAATGAAGAGAAAAAGACTCGTAATAAATACATTATAAGGTAGCAAATTAAATGATATTGAAATGATGTTGAACTAAAGTCATATTGGAATGGGTGACCATTTCATGTAGTCTATTCCATTATATCGAGGTAGTTGAATGCAAGAATAGGGTTATTATTAATAATGGATGTTAGTTGAATCATTTTGTTATTTTAAAATCGATTTCTTCTCTTTTGCGAAATCCGACTGGTAAATATTTATGGGAATACTCCTTTCCAAAATCTACTCAACAAAGCCGTTATATTAGGAAATGCGTTATTTTTTAAAATTTAATTGGATGGTTGCAATCTCCATATGCACCTAAATAAGGAAAAGCGAATTGTAAATGAACGCTAAATAAAGCATATTATATCGAATACTGTAAATGAATGCTAAATAAAGCACAGTATATCGAATATTTTAAGGGGAGGAACCGTATGTATATACATTGACTTTAAGGATTCTCGATAGCTTAGTGACATCTCACGGAACTTGAACTTGTACCAAAGTTATTTCTTATGGACTCCACAAATAATTATATCCAAACATCCACTACGAACATAACAATGTAGTTCAGCGAAATCCTTGGTGAGATATTTTTTGAATGAAAAAATAATATAGTTCAATATAGTTCAGCAAAATCATTCGACTTGAGTTATTTCTTAATTAACATTCATATGAAGAAAGTCATTACTTACATGTTAGACATAAATATTCACTAAAGATCAGCTAATCAATTTCATGACCAGATCTACGAGAGCTGCCGTCGAACATAAATATGCTTTGAAAATAATATACGCGGATATTGTCGTATTTCATTGTTTAGTAGGTCGTACAGATTTTAGAATACAATAACTCGAACACATGATTTTGAATCTTTTTTATTTTTATAACCTCTCTAACTCTATCATTTTAGCAGATGAGTAAAAGTGCCATGTACCATAAAAAACAAATATTCACATCCCAAATCAATAGATATATTGATTGCAACAATGCGTGTCATTTTCTACACCGCGCATGAAATCGCTATTGATACAAGAAGAAATTGACTAAAACGGTTTATTTCATATATACAACATGTATGCATTACAATATATTCGGATTTGAACTCTTAACTGCACAATACTTTTATAAAATATCAGAGACAATACAAACTAGCTATCGCATGCATGCTTGACAAGCAATACAATGGCTTATTACAACGCTGTGAGCTCTTCCTTTCCGAATATTACCATGCGTTTCAACGGCTTCGCCAGCCTATGCTATTCAGTACCTCGGCGGATTCTTGTGACCAATTCCAGGGCTGTGGCCTGACGGTTCAAAGGGCGCAACGGGTACTCCCAGTTCAGGATCAACCACATTAAATTCTAGAGTTGGAAGCATTGCGTGAAGAAGCTCATTAGAACGCTGATCTGAAGCCGTCGACTTTGCAGATACGTGCCGTTTCAAGTTATCCTCTGAAGCAGGATTCTTTTCAAGGTTCGTTCTTGTCCTAAAGCCTTCCTTCAGCTCGAGGAATGCCTTCTGAGAAATCATTTCCTCGGGTGATGGATATTTACTTGCAGGAGCGGATTTAACATAAGAAACGCTATTCAGAGAGAATGGCTCGAAGCCGAAAATCCGAGCAGCCTCACCTAACTGGGCTGCAAGCAACAGTAGAACAATGATAGCACAGCTTTTCATCATTCAGGTAACTTATGGCAGGCAATTAATTTATTTGGATCCTCTGTGATTATCAAGACAACAAAAGAAAAGAAAGACACTCTATTGTATTATCCAGATAGAAAATATGATACTCTGCGGAACAGACCACAAGAGAAGATACTACTCTGAGATACGTCTCAGAACTACACGGCTATAGACGATAATTTGAATGGTGAAATGTTTATACCTCGCCATCTTATTTATGTGTTATCTCCACTAAAAATGGATTCCGGCCAGAGGAATTATTTAATAGATTTCAACTATAACCTACTTTAAAAATATGATCTTTTACTCTTGTAACAAGAAAATGGCCACACAAACAGCATAAACTAATCCAAGTAACGGTTGGCCACGACCCTCCGAACATATCTCGACAAATATTGCGATTGCTTTCTTGATGGGCTAGATTCAGAATCTTGACATTCAATTACACTCGAATGATTACTTGCGTTTTCCAAATCCCATTATGACTAAAAGAGAATGATCCAAATTGTAATAAAGTATTGAACATATTTAGAAAACGAATTAACATCTGCTTCTGTTGTTACTGACATTTTCTGTGAATGAGAAGTAATATAGTAGTTGCCAGTACAGCTGGCTGACTTTGCGTTATACTCGATTCAAAATAATTGTTGTCCAGATAAATATATTAATATTCCTGGTCAACATCTTTCACTTTTCTTAGTGTTAGATATGTCTAGATCCTCTTGTACTTCCGTCTCCATCCCTCCTAAACTTTAATATAATATGAATCTTGTACTTCCACTGCCACTCTTTTTCATTTTACAATTGAGCGTCTGCTTCCACTGCCACTCTTTTTCATCTACAATTGAACGTCAAACGACGAGCCCACCAGTTCATGACAGACATCCTGCACATGAATGACCGCCACCCACATGTCATGAGTTTCCTATTCTTAATTAGTCTTCAACTTCTCCCAGGAAAAGGCAACCTCCAATTTCAAATTTGATTATTCCCACGATGTGTTTAGCTGCTACTTATGCTAGACGTTCTTGGATGTTGTTTGATGTCATTCAGACCATTTAGAACGATGTTATTCATAGCGGCTCATTGTCGAGTTTCAAGAAATAACCTGACGACCAAAAGAATTCTATAAAATGTTACGAACTGAAAATAAATCGAAACGATTTTTCAAGTTTATTTATTTTACAGTATAAAATGTTATTAACTGAAAATAAATAGAAACTATTTTTCAAGTTTATTTATTTTACAGTTTATGACAAATGTTTATATCTTAAAATTTGGAATGAATTACCATCTATACTTTTTCTATATTGAAGAAGGATGAGAGAAGTGTAATTCAGTTTATGATCATTACTCAAAATTTGAAATAAACAATTATAAAAAAAATATAAAAAATAACTAGAAGTTGATGCATGGATAACTCATAGCTCATGCATTGATAACATATAAACAACCCATTTAACTAAAAAAGGTAACAAGGTAGGTAAGAAGGTAGCACTGAGGCTTGGAGATGGCTCTAAACTTGTTCACGAGCAACAAGTTAAGTGGCTATGCTAGTATCTTAGAATTTGGGGTGAACTAACATCTATGCCTTTCCTAGATTGAAGGAAGATGAGACAAGTGTATTGTTCATATTGATTTTATGGTCGTTGTTCAAAATTCTAAATAAACAATTATATAAAATAGAAATATAAAAATAACTGATAATTGATGCATGGATAACTCTAACTCAAGCATGGATAACAGGTAGCTATAGACAACCCATTTAACTAAAGAATGTAACAGTAGATGATGCATAGATAACATGCGATTACAACTAAATATGGAGAACAAGTAACATATAACATGGAAATTTGATTATTAAATAGAATTATTAGAGGTACCTACACAACTTTTTAGAATATGTTGTAAAAAGATGAAATCTAGACAATCAAATTACCTTCTTGAATATATAACTTTTATTTATAAAAAATAGGAATAACCCCAAGAAAGGTGTTCTTCTAAGATTGGTATATTAATTTTTCTCTAAAAGATATTGCAGATGTTCTCTTTAGGCCCGGGTTTCGTATGTAAATGGTGGATTTTTTTTTTAAAAGAATATATATACAGTTGTAGATAACATGCACTTATTGTGCAGTGTTATTTTTCCATAGTTTTTAATATTAGTTTTATTTTTTTTTAATTAAAAGTCCTTGAATCCTTGAAATGACTAGGTCAAGTGTTAGGCCCCGCTTTGAGTCAACTTAATCAATTAACTATTTATTTTTTAGTGTGTTGGTGTATTTTAAAATTTTGACATATGTGCAAATAAAATAAATAAAAAATAGAAAACAATATTTTATATATCAAAAAATATATATTTACAATTTGCACACAAGGCTCTTTAAGTGTGTGCAGTTTCATTTGAAATGAGCACCTGGAGCATATGTACAATCATCATTGAAAAAAAAAGAGGTGAAGAAATAGATGTGTTTTGGTTGATGTAGTTCAAACCAAGAGGTTTGTAAATATGAACCTAAAACCAAAGTGACCAACTCATCCACCATGTAGATGAAGAGAGGTTGTCCCATAATTTTTTTTAATTTATAGGATCATGCATGCACTAATGATGCACTTGTTCTATCAAAATGTGCACACATTAATAGTGTGCATGGCCTATCAAAACGTGGACACGTTATCACAATGCACATGCATTAATAACACACGCGTTATCAAAATACATGCATGCTTTTATTACATGTAAACATGCATTTACTGTTTTTTCCGTAAATTTTGATCCGAAAATTTTATTTTGATGCTCCTAATACCATTGGAGAGGTGTTTTTGAGCTCTGCAACTTTTTTGTTTTACATTTTCTATGATTCATCACCATTTTACTGTTATTTTTAAAATAAGATTATGAATATTTTGACCATAGAATTAAATGCTTCCATGTTTTTGTCACATAAGAACATGCCTTCACTGTTTTTGCCATAAAAAATGATTCAGAACTCAAATTTTGATTCTCCTTATATAATAGGAAATGGATTTCTTGTATCTACAACTCTCTCTCTCTATATATATATATATATATATATTTCTTTCCATATCCCACTCTCCCTCTCTCAATACCTCTCCCTCCCTCCCTCTTTTGATCTCTATCACCCTCTTTTCATCCCACACCTCTCTCTCGCCTCCATTGGTCTCTCTCTTGGTCTACCTCAGTCCTTCCCTCCCTCCACCCGTCTATTTTACCTCTCTATCTCCCCGCATCCCTCTCTATACTTCTTTTCCCTTTATCCCTCCCTCCCTCTCTCCGTCCCTCCCTTAGTCTCCCTCCCTCTCTCCGTCCCTCCCTCCCTCCCTCTCTCCGTCCCTCCCTCTCTCCCTCCCTCTCTCTCTCCGTCCCTCCCTCTCTCCCTCCCTCTCTCTCTCTCTCTCTCTCTTTCCTTCCAACTCTTTCCCTCCCTCCCACTCTCTCACCCTCTCTCCATATTTTTCACACCTTCTCTCACACTTCCTCTCTCTCCCTTTCTCTCGAAATCACCTACCTTTAATCCCCCCCTCTCTCTCCCTCCCTCCCTTTCTCTCAAAATCACCTACCTTTAATCCCCCTCCTCTCTCTCTCACCCCTCCACCCATTAATTTTGCTTCATCTGCATCTCCTTCTATATCTCTCTCCCCCACCCTTTTACTTCCCCCCTCCTTACCTCCCTCTCTTTCTTTATCTAGCTCCATCTGTCTCCATCCCTCCCTTGCTAATTTGATCTCTCCCTCTCTCACCATGCCTTCCTCCCCCCTCCTTCTCTATCCATATTTAAATTTACCTCATCCTCACTCTAAATCTCTCTTTACCTATCCCTCCATCCCTTCCTTAATATCCCCCCACCTTCCATCCATCTCTCTCTCTCTCTTTCTAAACCCCTAACCACAAATATTTCTCTCCCTCCTTACCTCTCCAATATCTCACTCTCTCTAAACCCCTAATACCTATTCTCTATCTCTCTAAAACCCTCACTTACAATCTTTCTCTCCCTCTAAACCCCTAACGATCAATCTCTATGTTTCTCTCTCTCTAAACCCATAACCACAAACTCTCTCTCTCTCTCTCTTGCTAAACCCCTAACCCCAATATCTCTCACTCTCTATTTCTCTCTTAACCCCTAACACTAAGTCTCTCACTGAGACTCTCTATAAACCTCTAATATCCAATCTCTCTCTCTCTAGACCCCTACCACCTAACCCCTTATCTCTCTCTCTCTCTCTCTAGACCCCTACCACCTAACCCCTTATCTCTCTCTCTCTCTCTCTCTCTAAACCCCTTACATCTAACCTCCAATCTCTTTTTCTCTAAACCCCTAACCCCCAATCTCTCTCTCTCTCTAAACCCATACCCCCAATATATCTCTATATCTATATCTATCTGAAGCCCTAACCACCAATCTCTCTCTCTCTCTCTCTCTAGATATATATAAGACTTTAATCTCCAATATTTATCTCTCTAAACCCATAAACTCCAATTTTTCTCTCTCTCTCTCTCCCTCTCTCTCTCTTGATATCTATCTAAAACACTAACCTCTAACTCCCACTCTCTCTCTATCTCTCTCTCTCTCTCGGTATCTATCTATCTATCTAAACCCATGAACCCTAAACCCCAATCTCTCTATCTATCTCTCTAAACCCCTATCCTCTAATCTCTCTCTCTCTCTAAACCCATACCATACAATTTTTTTCTTTCTCTATAAACCCCTAACCCTCAATATATCTCTCTCTAAACGCCCAATCTCTCCCAATATCTATATAAACCCCTAAACCCCATTCTCTCACTCTTTCTCTCTATCTATCTAAACCGCTAAACTCCAACCCCTAACTCACAATCTCTCTCTCTCTCTCTCTCTCTCTCTCTCCCCCCCCATCTATATAAACCCCTAATCCCCATTCTCTCTCTCTCTCTCTCTCTCTCTCTCTCTCTCTATCTATCTAAACCCCTAACCCGCAATATCTCTCTCCCTCTAAACCCCTAACCCCCAATCTCTCTCTCTCTCTCTAGACCTCACTATGTCTTCTATCCTCCCTTCCTCCTTCCCTTCCTCACTCTTCTCACCCCCTCTATCGCTCATACCCCAATTGCATTGATCTCTTTCTAACCCCCACCTTGGTCCTTCTTTACCTAACTCCCTCTCTCTCTACCTATCTATCTTTCTCTCTCTCTAGCCCCCACTTCTCTCCCCATCATTTTCTCTCTCTCACTCCCTAAATTCCCCCCTCTCTTCTACCCCCATCCCCCCTGCTTTCTCTATATCCAATCCTCAATCCCTCCCTCGCCTTTCCTTTGTTTATCTCTTGTCACGCTCCTTTATTCACTACCTCAATCCTCCCCTGCCTCTCTATATGTTTGTCTCTTTGTCTCACTATCTTCCACCCTCCTCCCCTCTCCCCCACTTCACCTCTCTCTCTCCCTTTATCTCCCACTCTCTATCCATCCATATTTCAATATTCCTCTCCATTTCTCCATCTCCCTCCCTCTATCCATTATGCATGCTCTCTCTCTCTCTCTCTCTCTTGGCTATGCCTTAGAGAGGAAAATGACAAAAAAGTCGAGAATATATTTAGTTTTTTTTAAATAGGAAGAAAACAGTGATGAATCATGGAAAACATATATCTACAAAGTTTCAGGTCTCGAAACTACCTTTCAATTGAAATAATGAGCATCAAAATCTATGTTCAAAATCTAAGGCTATGGAAAAAATACTAATTTTCTTCATTTATGTAATAAAACGTGTACATGCATTTTTAAAAGTGCCCTCACATTCTTAGAAGCACACACACGTTCATGGAAGTGTGCATACATTTTTAACTACGCACATGTTTTTAATGATCCATATGCGTTAGTAGCGCATGTGCACTTTTGTGCTAACATGGATGCCTTAGTGGAGGTTCGACAATTGTTGGACCAAAACTGTGTGTGTAGTGTTGGGAGTGAGTGTGTGCTTTTGATTTTTACTACTCGTGTGCTCCTATTGAAACAATTTTGGGTACCATCTTCATGTGAGCACCCTATATTCTTTATTTTTATTTATCAAGCAAAACGAAAGAAAATAAGAGGATGAATTTGCTCCAAATTTAGGTAAAACATCTTAACTAAATGAAATACACTAAATAAATATTATTCTTGTAATGGAAAGAATGATGCCAAAAGAGACATAAAAAAACAAATAGTGTTAGACGTCTTTAGCATTTATTAAATTTCCATATCCATTTGTGATGTGCACATAAATTAACATACCCCCTCACTAAAAAAATAAAAAAATGCTAGGAATTTAAATGATTACAATGTTACCCGAGTAGAATGAAATATCCTACCCTGAAGGATGTGATGAAGTGTTGATGTTTATATGATCTCAGTAATGTATAAACCCTCAGTTAGAGAGCAAATTCACCTACTGAAGGAAAGAATAACCCATATCGTATTTAATAGCATGAAACAAAATAGGCTAAATAGCGACCAAAATAGTTATGTTAGGAAAAAATTATTTAGTATTATTATGAGGCCAGCTTGCCTTTAAAAAGAATTACAGAAGGTCCACTCTAATGACAAAATCTAAGCAACTCCTTCACCGAGATTGATGGATGCAAACTTCATCTACATTAATACAAATAACAACCAAGTCAAAATAGAAGCATGAGATAAGAAAACATCCTCCAATGGTTGATTGACTGTGTTGGATTCCTCGGCTAACTGAATGTATCCTTAACAGGGAGGATGTGTAGGTTACATATGTGGTCCACTTAGCTAGACATGGTCATTTGGAAGAAGAAACCTTCATATGGAGATTTCTCAACACTCTATATATATTAGTTCCTTCTCCTTTACTAGGAAATCATGTTAAGCTCTAAATTGTGACCCATTCCCCACTAAATTGGGCACATTATATTAGTATTGTTATAATATTGATGTCATCTTGAGTCCATTAGTGGTAATTATACCTCTTTGTCTCCTATATATATCAAGCAATTTTTTTCATTTGAATCATCTTGTCTTTTGTATTTAATACATTGTATAAGGAGGTTTCCCCATCGAAGAGGCTTGATATTCATCTATTTTCTTCTCTATTAAGGAATGGATGATTTTTTCTTGTCTATTTATGCTCTTTTGAGGAGTTTGTTGCATAACATTTGGTATCAGAGCTTGGACTCTTCCAAAACTAGTCACCTTGGAATTTTTAGTACATTGTTTTTCTACGAAGTTGCGCATGTTGAAAATCAAAGGAGACATAGAGGGAAGAATGATCTATCTATGGTGTAATTTTTGGATCCTAACTCATTACATGTTGAATGTTCTACCTAGTGGAAGTTAGGGTTGTTGAGTAGTCCAAAAAGTAGTGTCAAACAAGTGTTTTGGGAAAAAAATTTATATATGGAGCATGCGAGATCCAAATTGAGTAAGACCTATTGCATAAAAAACAATACATACCAAAGTATATTCGGTATTAATTTTAGGATCATATCTAAAAAATTAGACACGTTGAAGGCCATACACTTTCACTCTTTTGAAAGGGCCAAAAATAAAAAGTGTTGGAAAAACTGCTATAACTTGTTATTGGCACATCAGAATTAGGTCATACCTATGGAATTAAAGATAAGTCATTTTAGGATATTGCAGAAAAAAATTTCATACTTATAAGGGTCAAAATTTCAGAGTTACCTCAGTTAGAGGGTTGACTAGTAAATTAGTATCCAAACAAGGGTTTGAAAAAGGTACACGATTTTAAATTTGAATAAAATTTAGTATATGGATATATTTTGGGTGATCTCAAAGGTGTGTTAAATATTGTATATATCTATTTTTATTTTTCCACAAGGCCCCAATCAAACCAACAAAGGATTCATCCTTGACATACAATGAAAGTGAGGACCTATCTTTTCAAGTGTTGAAGTTGGAAGATCAGATTAAAGGGACTATGAGAACGATTTCTTTAGTTCGATTTGGCGAACAATATGAATAATATAGAGGAAAATATGGAAATTATTGCTAAGAGTATAAATAATCGTAATTAAAATCTCCCAAAGGTGGTGATGTGTCCCAAGGTACTTATGAAAATAAATATAGTGTCATTGTTGAGCAACCTTACATTAATAAATGTAATTCAAAAGGATTTGATTCTAATAATGAAAGTAATTAGGGATGGTCCTTGTTAGGTATGCAAATCCCAAAGATTAAAATTATGGAGTTTGATCGCAAGGACCCCATAACAAGGATATTCTAGATGGAGCAATTCTTTGATATACACCAAGTGCCAAATCTACAAAAGGTAAATATTGCATCTTTTTATATAGAAGTTAAGTAGTTTGTGTGTTACCAATGGCTTTGTGAACTTAAAAATAAATACATTATATCTTGGTCCATTTTTATGGAAGAATTGATATCATCTCATGATGATGTTAAAATAAATTCCTTCTTTACCGAGTTGATAAATCTAAGGAAAAAGGGTCTAGTAATCGAGCACATTCAATAGTTTCAAAGTTGAGTCCCAGAGTGGAGGTTTGTATGGAATACCGAATGATAATTTGTTGGATCTCTTTATTAGAACCTTGGAGGATAACATTCAACATGGTGGTGCATCTCTTCAAACCAACATCCTTAGAAAATACTTTCATGTTAACAATGAAGGTTGAAAATAAACATGGTGATGACTACTAAAAGGACCATCTATAACACATATAGAGAGATTAATGATCATTTTTCTAATCGAACTCAACCTACAAGGTTTACACCTCAAAAAATGGATGAAAGAAGAGAAAAAGGTATATGCTTTAATTGTGACAACAAGTATAGTAAGATACACAAGTGTAGTGAGAAGAAATTATTCTACATAGTTTGTGAAGAAGAAGAATCAAAATAACAAGAACCATCTCAAGTTGAATAATTAGAAGAGATTACTCCCAATGATATTATGCCAACCATATATTTTCATGCATTGTATGGGATTAGCACTCCTCAAAGTCTAAATGTCGGAGGATTTATCAAAAAGAAAAATGTAATAGTTTTGATTTATTTTGGTAGCACTCATAATTTCATTCACTATAAATTAGCCAAATATATGAATTTCTTTATATATCCATTGCCATAGTTTCAAGTAAATATTATAGATGGATGAAATATCAATTGCTTAGGGAGATGCCATAAGATCACTCTTACTATGTGGGAATATATGTTGAATAGTCCAATGATTTCTATCACAATCGATAGTGATGTTGTCGTCTTATGAGTCAAATGGTTACAATCATTGGGAATAAAGCATTTTAGTTTTCAAGAAGTTTTCATGAATTTTTTCTTGGAAAAAAAATTGAGTTATGGAACTTAAGGACTATCCCAAAGAAACCAATCAAGGTGATAATATCTAATGGAATGAAAATATTATTGTAAGAGGGACATCAAGGTGTAATTGTACAATTATGCTTACTAGAATTTCAAACATCTGAGCCTCATATTCGCTTAGATAACAAAAAGGTCATTCATACTCGCCCCAAGGTATTTGGAGATATTCCAAAAAATTCATCCACCTGCCCAAGATCATGATCATGTTATTCACTTGATTCCAAGAAGTGTCCCTCTTAACATCAGACGTTATAGATACCATTATGGATAGAAGAACAAAATTAAGCGTATGGTTGAAGAAATATTAGAGTATGGAATAATTAGGCCTAGCCAAAGTTCTTACTCAGTGTAATGTTCCTGGCCCTTAAAAAATGTTAAGGGTGCTAACATTAAGTTAAGTTAAGCACCACCTATTGAGACTAAATAATAGTATTCAATATTTCAAATAATCCAACTACACATTCTAAAGTCAATTTTTTTTTTAAAGTTGCGATATTTAATTAATTACTTAATTAAGATAATTACGACACTTAATTAAGTTAATTGTGACACTGGACTAAATTAATTACCTAAGTTCATAATCTCAAAAAAAAGTTATTAAGGCATAATATTCATCATCCTTAGTGAGAATAGGGTCATAAAATCCAATCATGCATTATAATTTACTGAAATCATAATTGTTAAGTAGTTGAGTACCGTTGTTATCAATTTTCCACAAACTAAGATAAATTTTTGTGTTGTTATGTGTGTGTTATTAGTGAGGCTGAAAAGTAATAAAATAACACATGAAGACACATATGTACTCCATATCCTATAGTCACAGCACAATCAAGCAAAACAAAAGGCACCGACTGCAATCGCAACCCACAAAATTAGCTCATGATGGTTGTCCCCTACAACCATTCTTCACTAATAAATTTCAGATTGTATGGATTCCTCCCTCTAGTCATAAATCAATATTGCATTCATATTACATTATTCAAACTCAGATATGCAAATAGGAGCAGATCCATGCACAAAACATTTCCAATCTAACAACTAGTGTGCTCATCCTAGCACCGACAAAACTATTGGACCAAAATGGAGATAGCTTGGTCATCCGGAAAGCTTTTTCGATGAACCGAAAGGAGATCCTTACTGGAAACATTGCTTTAGACGCAATGGAACATGTTTCATGACTAAAAAATGAGTAGAAATGGGTGAAATAGAACCTATGGTTTCTCTCCTCTCAATATCATCGAGCCAAAATTACAAATCTCTGATTAAAAGAAGAACAATAGAAGGAACGTAAGGAGAGTACCAACATATTATATGAAATTCATCCTTACTGCATATAGAACTTGGAATTCAACACACGAACATGCATACAACCAATTCGTCCACCATTGCACATATAGAAAATAAAATAATGTAATAGAAAAAAAACATAAGAGATATAATTATCTATAAATTATAAGGGAAAATGGATGCAATAGGAAAAATTTCCTCCCAGTCGTAGACACAGTCAAGCCTTCCTCACTTGAACAGGTCACCCACGAGATGAGACCATGGATCCAAAGGTAGAGGAACACCTACCCTAGCAACTCTTGGAACTACCTCTTCATATAATCACAATGATTCCCACTACTACTTTCATGTCTGTCTCCACTTCCTATGGGAATTCACTCCACTCACCACCCATTTCCTGGCTTCCTGTGAGAGAACCTAGACTAGTAGAGTGATATAATGCAAGCAAAGGGAAATGAATAGACTACCTCTAATTCTCAACACACTCTCAATACTAACAATATTCCCAACATGGTGAGATAACACAAGACAAGTGATCCAAGGCTCAAGATTAGCTTCAACAAGGAGAGAGTACATGTATAAATAACTTAAGGATGGCAATTCGAACCCAAGGTGGCCAACTAGAATGGGTTCAAGTGTGTTTGGGATTCATCATGGAAACATAACTCAAATTAGTTGATTGGTGACCTAGTTAGGATATTCCTTTTCTCATATTAGCACCATGAGGGGAGTTTCCAAAAACCAAGGAGTGGAGCCATGAAGAACACAAGGATGTGCACTAATGCACATGGGGGGTTACAAAGCATGAAGTAGGGAGAATTTGGTGAGAGAGAGGATACAATAGGGTTATAAATATCATGTAAGCACAAAACTATGGATGAATTGAGGAGTGGGGCACACTTATGGAGGTGGAGGCAGAAATCGAGGAGGTGGAAGCTAAATTCTAGCTTACGGCTCCTAGAATCTAGGGAAAGGGCTCATAAATGACAAGAAAACATAAATAGGAGGTAATTTCTCCCACAGAGGGTGCACTAGTAAATAGGGTCCCACTAAAGTATGTATAAGGTGCAATAATAACTCTAGAGTTCATAAAAATAAAAAATGGGTTCCGTTATACAATGTTTGGGTGACCAACACTATTAAAGTCACCAAGGCACAAAAAGAATAGTATGGAAAACTACCATCCATCAACAATATATAAATTATTAGGGATGTCTCCCATTCCCCCTCAATCCATGAGATCCATGGTATCCCATACTCTTTGAATTTCCTTTGCTCAACCAATCATTTATTTAATTAAATAGCAACAATCATTCAAAGAGAAAAATAATGACAATAATAAAAATAACAACATTAACAATAAATAATAATTCCAAATTCCATAATCACATCATCAAACAAATGAGCATAAGTCCATAGTCATATTAAAAAATAGAACATAAGTATTGGGATTAAGAATCGGGGTACTACATCGCCCTCCCCTTAAACAATGAATCATTCTCAATGCATATTTATTACATATGTGCCGTAAAAACCAATATTTCAAAATAGATGAGGGTATGCTTCCCTCATAGCATCTTCCATATCCCAAGCTGCATCCTCAGTGTTGTAATGGGTCCATTGGAACTTTACATGTCTGATCTCTTGATTCTGAGGAAGTTTGACCTTGCTTCCTAAAATGGCAACAGGTTGTACCGAAAAATCCCATTATGATTCCACCTATATCATAATCCAATCGATCACACGATTAGTACCATGTACATACATGTATATATATCAATAAAGAAAATAAAATAACTCTTAATTACTTGGATCACATTCCAATCAATTTCATGGTTAGCATCAAGTATATACTTTTTCCATAAAGAGACATGAAATACATTATGTACTCTAATGCAAGCGGGTAGAGCCAAATCATAAGCAACATGTCCTATTTTAGCTAAGACCTCAAAAGGTCCACAATATCTGGCAGTTAGCTTGGAGAAATTCCCCAAGTTTAAGGAAATCTTCTTGGGTCTAACTTTCAGGAACACATGATCTCCAACTTGAAACATTCTGACAGTCCTATTCTGATCTGCATATCTTTTCTTCCTATCTTAAGATGCCTTTATATTCTTCTTTATCTTAATTATTTGATCCTCTATATCCTTTAATAATTCTGGTCCAATAATGACTCTGTCTGTGGGGTTATCCCAACTGATGGGAGTATTGCACTTCCTTCCATACATGGCGTCAAAAGGACTCATATTCAAAGAGGAATGATATCCATTATTATAAGAAAATTCTACCAAGTGTAAATAATCTTCCCACTTGGACAGTTGATCCATCACATACATCCTTAACATATCTTCAATCACTTGGTTAACTATTTTTGTTTGTCCATCTATCTGAGGGTGGTATGTTGAACTCATGTTTAGACTTGTTCCAAACCCCTCAAACAATCCTTTCCAAAAATTAGAAGTAAATTTTGAACCTCTGTCTGATACAATAGCCTTGGGAATAACATGCAATCTCTCTACTTCTCTCATGTAAATATCTGCAATGTTAGTTGCTTTATGAGTTTGTTTTACTGGATTGAAGTGTCCCTCCTTAGTCAAATTATCTACCATAACCATGATAGAATCATTTTGCAATCTTGTCTTAGGAAACTTGGATATGAAATCCATCGTCGCTACATCCCATTTCCATTCTAGTATTGTCAAGCGCTGCAACAGTCCTGCTGGATGTTGATGCTCAATTTTAACTTTCTAACATTCCATGAACCTAGCTATATATTCTGCAACATCATTATTCATCTTTGTCCAATAGTATTTTTTCTTTACTATTGTTACTGTCTTTTGATAACTCAAATGTCCGACATAAGGAACATCATGCATTTCCTTCAAAACTATCTTCCTTATATCTCCAGCATTGGGAACATAAACCTTATCTCTATGCATGAGGATCCCATTTTCTTTCAACTTATACTTATCAAATTTATGTGGAATTTTATGTTGTTGCAATCCTTCTTTTACCTGTTGATAAATTTCATCTGTAACAATGGCTTAACTGATCTTATCCTTTAAATATAATGTACTAGTGGTGATAGCTGCTACATCCATCATATGTATCTTCCTACTAAATGAATCAACTACCTTATTTTCCTTACCTTTGATATGCTTGATGTCAAAGTCATATTCACATAATAAATCCATCCACCTCCTTTGTCTTACATTAAAATTAGGTTGCTCAAACAAGTACTTTAACCCATCATGATCAATTCTTAACTCAAATTTATTACCCATTAGATAATGTCTCCACATCTTCAATGTATGGATGATAGATGCAAGTTCTAAGTCATGGGTGGCATAGTTCTTCTCATGTTCCTTTAACTTTCTAGATTCATAACTGATCACATGTCCATCCTGCATCAATACTCCACCAATGGCTTGCTTACATGCATTTGTGCACACAACAAAGTTTCCTTCAGGATCTACAATCTTTAGAACAGGTGCACTAGTAAGCATTTCCTTAATTATTTGAAAACTATCTTCACACTTAGGAGACCAATCAAAATTCACACCCTTCTTTTGTAAAGATTTGATAGGATGAGCTAACTTCCAAAATCCTTCAATGAACCTTCTATAGTACCCAACTAATCCATTGAAAGATCTTACTTCTAATACATTCTTAGGTGTTGGCCATTCCATAATGGCTCTTATCTTTTTCAGGATCTACTGAAACACCTTCTTCAGATATGATATGTCCTAAGTAGTGAATTCTGCCCTGATAAAAGGAACAATTTCTTAGATTGGAATACAACTAATGTTCTTTAAGCACTTGCATTACTAGTCTTAGATTCCCTTTATGTTGTTCTTATGTCTTGGAAAAGATAAGGATGCCATCTAAGAATACAATCACAAAATTATCTAAGTATTTTCTAAAAACCCCATTCATCGAGCTCACGAATACTGCAGGTGCATTAGTTAACCCAATAGGTATCACAATGAACTCATAATGTCCATACCTTGTTCTGAATGCCCTCTTATTGATATCTTCATCCTTAATCCCAATTTGGTGGTATCTCAATCTCAAATCTATCTTTGAAAACACTTTGTCTCCTCTCAACTGATCAAAAAAGTCATCAATCCTTGGAAAGGGGCACTATTTTTAATGGTTGCTTTGTTCAACTGCCTATAGTCTATGCAAAGGCTTAGAGTTCCATCTGTCTTCTTCACAAATAACACAGGAGCTCCCCAAGGTGAAACACTGGGTCTTATGTAACCTTTCTTTAGTAGCTCCTCTAGCTACATTATAATTCCTTTAAATCTAGAGTACTCGTTCTATAAGGTGCTTTACATGAAGGTACTATCTTTGGAACCAAGTCAATAGAAAAATCAATGTCCCTCTTAGGAGGTATTCCTGGCGGTTCTTGAAATATGTCTACAAATCCCTCTAGTACTGGTTAATCATGTAGTTTTGGGTTTTTTCCTTCTTTTGGCTCTTCCCCATGAATGGCATATAATTGGCATCCCTTTTTGAGAAATTTATTCAATTGTAGATCTCTGACTTGCCTTAGGGATATGGGTCTAGGTATACCTTTGACTGTCACTCGGTTCCCTTCTTCATCCAACCAGGTATAAGTTTTATTATGATATGTGAAAATCCTCACAGCAGATCTAAGAGATGACGTATACCTCACAAGAAAGTAATTGATTAAGCAAGAAAATAGAAAAAAAGTGGTCAATGCAGTATAATGAGGAATAGAATAATAATACAATAGAACTCAGATAGAAGCAAAAATACTTCACACACACTAATTAATTAATCACAATATGGACAAATAAATAGTACAATGCATGAGGATTCAAATGCCAAAGTGGCAATTCGAATTATCCTTCATGGAGTGATCAAAATATCACCGGAGTGTCATCGGAGTACAAGTAGAAGTCTATCCCATCATTAGTGGAGTCATCAATGCTCAAGTAATTGTCAACCATCAGTCAAACTAAGTCTAATTGAGTGTGGTAGGTGTAACTGAGTGTAACTGGCACTAAATGAATGAAGGAGGCTCAATGGAGGGTGCACAAGGAGCTAACTGGAGTCAAAATGAGCAGTCTAGTCACACTGGAGGTCCATTGGAGTGGTAAGGTTAGTTAAGAGTGAGTTAAGCCTAAAATCAAGGAGAGAACTTAGTTAACTGAAGACAACTAGACTAGTAGGTGAAGAAGGGTGCCTTTCTCATGCAGTAGGTGAAAGGAGGGCGCTCTAAGCACTAGGAGGGTTGAAACTCAGTGGAAAGAAGCTCTTGGGGCTAGCTAACTCAGGGCTAGGTGCTGGGACTGATGACTGGGATGCATGCAAACCCTAAATAATGCATGCAAACCCTAAAAGTGCATGCATGAATGAAAATTCAAATAATGAAAATGCTGATAGGACTAGGATGGAGTATAGGAATATCCTAACACCCCCCCTTAATCCATCCTGGGCCCTGGTAACTAAGACCAAAGGTCACCCAATACAATGAATAATAACATTCAATAAACCGAGAAAATGGGAAAAACCTCATGGGAAAAATACCCCCCCTCAAAATAGACTATAAGGCACACACAAAAATAAATGCTCCAAACTCAAGCAGGTGTGATGCTTGGTCATATTTCTAGAGTTATCTTCTTCTTGGGAATAAGTGGATCATGCTCAGAAAGCATGTGCTTGTACTTGCTCTTCAGATCGAATGTGATGAGAACAAATCCAAAACTATGAGGATGATCCTTAACCTTTGATTTGAATCAATTGAGGTAGGATCAAATCTATGAATGTGCAGATAGTCTTTTGTCTTGTCCTTCGAACCGTCATGGGTGAGATTATGCCAAAAAGAACCATCACATGATTGCTTGAAATCCAAATTAGATTTAAGACTTGAAAAATAGTTTCTTGAGATCATGGGTGAGATCAAAACTATCATATGCATGAGAAATTATCCCAAGTAGTGATTGCTTAGAATGCAAATTAGATCCAAGACTTGAATCATGGTTTCTTGAGATCTCCTTTCAACCAGAAGAGGTGAGATCAAAACCAGTAAATGCATGAGAAGTTATTCCAATAAAATGGCAATGGTTTCTTTAGATATCCTTTGAAACAATAAGGGTGAGATCAAAACCATGATGTGCATGAGAAATTATCCCAAGCGAATGGAAATGGCCATATTCTTCAATAACCTTCTGAAAGCATGGAATAATGATCATATAGTAGTAAATAAGAGGTGTTTTCTTGAGGAGAGCGAATGCATTACCTCAAATAGTTGATTTGATCTTCAAAAAATTCAATAGATCATGATGCATACCAATAGACTCTGGTGCATGAGAGGATTTAGGACCTTCTACAATATCTAAAGTGTGAGCTATCATAGAAAGAGAAGAAATTTGGAGCATGAGTGTAGAATCTACAAGTTCTTCTTCTTTGTGGATAACTTCAATATGAGATGTGTTTGATACTAGTTCATGATCAATGAGATCATCAAGGAGGACGAATGCATCACTTTGCTTTCTCTTGAAGGGGTTTGGACCAAATCCTTCATTCTGTTTGCCGAATATTTCATCCAGATGGGCCCATAGCTCTTTTGGAGTTTCAACATCATCAATGATTTGGTACATTATGTAATCAGGCATAAAAAGCATCATCCTTCCAAAGGCTTGGACACCTTTATTCAACTAATCAATATTCTCTTCAGGGGATTCGAAATCTCTTTCAAAATAACAATCAAAGAGATCATGGCTCTTCAAATATGCTATCATTTTTGGTTTCCATTCATCATAGCTGAATGAAGAAAGAGGAGGGATTTCTTCTGAATACATTGAAGCTGTAGAAGACCTGCAAGAACAATAGAGAATATCTCCAACTTCTATTGCTACAAATGTTAGGATATTTAGACACTTAGGAGTTAGTTAAGATCAACTTGTGTAATATATCCATTAGGGATAGTGTGCTTCCTTAGTATGCATTAGTATGCATTTGTAAATACTTAATCCGACGGTCACGATATGTTTCCGACATAGAGTGATCCAATGGCTCAACTTCTCTTAGATCAAACTTAACCTTGATCCGTGGCTTAACACCCGATTGGTCCATGATCTCTATTTAAAGATCATGGAGGGTCATTGTTTAGTTGATCGATTATGAGAAGCTCATTTGTAACTTTCTTTCTTTGCATAATAAATTGTCCCATAGAAGCTATTTGGATGGGGCCATGGAGTGTTTCCCTCAAGAGGGTTTAAACCACGTCAAAACATCGGTGTGTTGATCTGTGATCTATTTGTGTGAAGTGGTTTCTCTTGGTGTTCGGTCCTTTGGTAGTACCCTATGTACCCAAACATGGTATCAGAGATTTTATGAAGTGTCGCTTCCGGTTATGATCTAGATATTGAACTGCTATTGCCGAAACTCAAAAGGGTTTCTAGTTCTGGTATTTTTGTGCATTTATGGGCTATGGGAGGCGTTCCATTGCATCCTGAGCGTCATTTCCATTGGAAAATAGTTTTTGTTTGATCGAAAACGGTTTCCGGTTGCTCCAGAAATGCGTATCTCATCAGATCTGAAGATACATCTGGGAAAGCCTTATTGTCCCAACAGAAAGAAAAGTCCAAGCCTCCCAAGAAAGAAAATTTTCACAATAATAAGTCAAACAAGGGTCCAAAACCCTCTCAGTCAGCTCCTTCTTTAAAAAATGACAAAGGTTCCAATCCAAAAGGTAAGAAGACTGAGCGTCATTGCAACTATTGCGGGAAAGATAATCATGATGAATCTAAGTGTTTCAAGAAGATGGCAGCCTTGGAAGAAGCAATGAAGAAGCACCACATTAGCCTAGATTCTCCTTCAGAATATGCCTCTCATGGACATGCACTTTGTGCTTCTGGTTATTCTTATAATGCATCTTCTTCTTCTACTTCAAATGAATGGCTCATTGATTCTGGAGCATCTTATCATATGGCTAAGGATCAAGCCATCTTTTCTACTATACATGAATGTAACACCAAACAAATATTTGTTGGTGATGATAGATCTCTAAGTGTTGTAGGAGCTGTAATATTTCCAGTAGATAATGGTCATTTTAGTGATGTACTATGTGTTCCAAGAATTTCCTGCAATTTGTTATTAGTCTATGAGATCACTCATTCTGGTGAAGGTAAAACTTGTTGAGATATTGTAATTTCAAAGAATATTATATTTGTACTTTATTATTCTGGAGATGTTTCATTCCTCCTTGAAGATCTTATTGTATATCTGGAGATGTTTACTCCTCCGTCAGAATGTGGTAACTTGGGTTATTAGACTTCCCTAGTGGGGGTCGGCCCTGTATGTGTTATGTGGGTCAAAGGGTTATTAGACCACCCTAGAGGGGTCGGCCCAGTCAGTTGTAGTGGGGTATTTAACCCATTGGTTAAATACAAGCCTACATGTCTTGTTTGAATCAGTTTCTGTATGGTTTCCTAGGATCGATAATCAATTGATGAGCTTAATGATCACCATGGGTGATGAGGATCTCAACTTTTGCTACAAGGTTGAATATTGTTTCTATACACAGATGACATGGATGCAAGAAGGAACTCACCACATAGTTCGAATGATATTGAGGCTCATATCAATAGACCCATCTAATGAGAGATGGAACAAATAGATATGCAGAAGATCATTCAATGAAAATGAAATATCTCAGATTGATGCATTACTTCCTAGGTGTGGAAGTATGGAAAGACTCGGAAGGAATCTTTCTCAACCAGGGAAAGTATGCCGAGAAATATTAAAAGGACTTGATATGTTGGAATGACCACTCGCATGGATTCCAACTTGAATCTGTTAGTGAATGACTCATCAGAGTTAGTGTATATAACTCTGTACAGACAAATTATTGGGTCATTGATGTATCTAACAAATACTAGGTCAGATATATGCTTTGATGTGAACACCTTGAGTCAGTGTCTAGTGGAAACTAGATGTGTTCACCTGATAGTTGCAAAGCATGTGATGAGGTATCTAAAGGATACAATAGACTTTGATCTATGCTATCTTGGATATCATGACTTCAAGATGGCTACACAGATGTTGATTGGGCAGAAAGTGTATCAGACAGGAAGAACACATCGAGAGGATGTTATTGTCTGGGATCAGCCATGATCTCGTGTTTTAGCTGGAAGCAGTCTAGTGTGGCTCTCAGCACAAGCGAAATATATGGCTGCTTGCTCTGCTAGTTGTGAAGCGGTATGGATTTAGAATGGACCCAACTATGATCCTATGTGACAAACAGAGTTGTACCAAAATGGTAGAGAATCCAGTGTTCCATGATAAGTCAAAGCACATAGAGATCTGACATTTCTATATACAAGATATGGTTAATGTTCGAATTCGTAACAAGTTACCATTGCACTAACCAAACCTCTACCGATCTGATGTACTAACCAAACCTCTACCTCAAGTAAAGTTTTCCAAGACAAACTTAAGATAGTTAAGAAGGACCCTCCTCGAAAGGGGGAGTGATGTGATCACTTATGATGAGATTTCCCGCATCAACAACGAGGTCAATGATGTGGTGATGCCGACAGAGAGGTTGGTGGATGGTCCTTAGACAGGGTCTAAGGTGACAAGGGGATTGCATCATCCTTGAACACATGTTCTAAAGAGAGCCGTAGATGTATGTCTTCGAGAATGAAGTCCTTGGTGGACATGATCAGATTGCATCATCCTCAAGAGAGCCGTAGACCTATGTCTTCGAGAATGAAGTCCTTGGTGGACATGATAGGATTATAGCATCCTCAAAAGAGCCGTAGACATATGTCTTCGAGAATGAAGTCCTTGGTCGACATGATAGGATTGCATCATCCTCAAGAGATCCGTAGACGTATGTCTTCGAGAATGAAGTCCTTGGTGGACATCATAGGATTGTATCATCCTCAAAAGAGCCGTAGACGTATGTCTTCGAGAATGAAGTCCTTGGTGGACATGATAGGATTGCATCATCCTCAAGAGAGCCGTAGACGTATGTCTCCGAGAATGAAGTCCTTAGTGGACAATTGAGGGTTGAGTCATCCTTGGACGTGGTCCTAAATGTACAATTGAGGATTGAGTCATCCTTGGACATGGTCCTAAATGTACGGTTGAGGATTGAGTCATCCTTGGACGTGGTCCTAAATGTACGGTTGAGGATTGAGTCATCCTTGGACGTGGTCCTAAATGTACGGTTGAGGATTGAGTCATCCTTGGCCGTGGTCCTAAATGTACGGTTGAGGATTGCGTCATCTTTGGATGTGGTCCTAAATGTATGGTTGAGGATTGAGTCATCCTTGGACGTGGTCCTAAATGTACAGTTGAGGATTGAGTCATCCTTGGACGTTGTCTTAAATGTACGGTTGAGGATTGATTCATCCTTGGACGAGATCCTAAATGTACGGTTGAGGATTGAGTCATCCTTGGATGTGGTCCTAAATGTACGGTTGAGGATTGAGTCATCCTTGGACATGGTCCTAAATGTACTATTAAGGATTAAGTCATCCTTGGACATGGTCCTAAATGTACGGATGGGATTGCATCGTCCCTAGACATGGTGAGGTGTCTTAAAGTGAAGGACTAATCATCCTGTAAGTAGATTGGGATTACATCGTCCCTAGACATGGTGAGGTGTCTTAAAGTGATAAGGACTAATAATCCTGTAAGTAGATTGGGATTGCATAATCCCTAGACATGGTGAGGTGTCTTAAAGTGATAAGGACTAATCATCCTATAAGTTGATTCGGGATTGCATCATCCCTAGACATGGTGAGGTGTCTTAAAAGGATAGGGATTGATCATCCCGTAAGTGGATTAGGATTGTATCATCCTTGGACCTATGTCCTAAAGTGAGAGGGATTGACCATCCCGTAATTGGATCATGTGTGTTGCAGGGTATGCTGCTATGTATTGATGATAGATGTATTGGTCAGAATACATGCTTTTGATGATAGATGTATTAGTGAGAATACATGCTATTGATGATAGATGTATTGGTGAGAATACATGCTTTTGATGATAGATGTATTGGTGAGAATACATGCTTTTGATGATAGATGTATTGGTGAGAATACATGCTTTTGATGATAGATGTATTGGTGAGAATACATGCTTTTGATGATAGATGTATTAGTAAGAATACATGTTTTGATGATATTTGTATTGGTGTGGATACTAATACAGATGATCCAGATACTGCAGATCGAGATGATCCAGATGCTGTAGATCGAGATGATCCAAATGCTGTAGATTGAGATGATCCAGATGCTGTAGATCGTGATGATCTAGATGTTGTAGATCGAGATGATCCAGATGCTGTAGATCGGGATGATCCAGATGCTATAGATCGTGATGATCCCGATGCTATAGATCGAGATGATCCAAATGTTGTAGATTGAGATGATCCAGATGTTGTAGATCGTGATGATCTAGATGATGTAGATCGAGATGATCCAGATGTTGTAGTTCGAGATGATCCTGATGACGATGATGATGATCGTGAGGATCTAGATGTTGATGTTGTTATAGCTGTTTGAGTGCTACAGAAGATAAAGACTCAGTACTGAAGATGTTGATGTTCCAGTATTGAAGATGTTACAGTAACTGCTTGAGTTACTGATGATGTTGAGAAAGCTTCCAATGATTTATAGATGTATCATGTATAATGTTGATGACTCCTTGTTCGTGCAGATGTTGTTATAATATCCTTCTCGTTAAGGGGGAGTGTTGAGATATTGTAACTTCAAAGAATATTATATTTGTACTTTATTATTCTGGAGATGTTTCATTCCTCCTTGAAGATCTTATTGTATATCCGGAGATGTTTATTCCTCCATCAGAATGTGGTAACTTGGGTTATTAGACTTCCCTAGTGGGGGTCGGCCCTGTATGTGTTATGTGGGTCAAAGGGTTATTAGACCACCCTAAAGGGGTTGGCGCAGTCAGATGTAGTGGGGTATTTAACCCATTGGTTATATACAAGCCTACATGTCTTGTGTCAAAGGTAAGTCAAAGTAGTGTATAAATAGAGGAGGTGTATTCCTCATTTTACACACTCACTCACTTGAGAGTGGCGCACTTGTGGAAGAGAGGTCTTCTATGGAGAAGGAGGAGCTTATGCTCAGGGTTTGCATCTTTGTATATTGCTGGTCATCTATATTGAGGAAGCTTTACTGGGTTTTCTACCCCATGAGGGTTTCCAAGGATAAATTTGTGTCTCTTGTGTTTATGCTGTGCTTGTTGTTTCAGTGATCCTGTATATGCTATTGTTGTGAAATGGAATGTAATGCTGCTATTTTATGTCTTAGCATATTAAATCTTAACAAAACTGTGACCTTTACACCTCAACAAGTTGTAATCAAGGATTTTAAAGATCCTCAACAGGTCCTAGCTACCGGAATTGTTGATGAAATTACTAGGTTGTACAAGCTTAACAACTTTGGGTCATCACCTTTCCCTTCAGTTTTTGTTGCCCATAGTGATAACTTAAGCAAACTTTGGCATGAGCGATTTGGTCACTTAAATTATCGCTCATTGCAACAACTATGTAAAGAAAATATGGTGACAGGTCTTCCGATGGTATCTTGCAGAGATGGTGTTTGTTCCAATTGTGTACTCGAAAAACATAATCGGGACAGTTTTGACAAATGTGCCTCTTGGAACGCCTCGGTTCCCTTGGAGCTTGTGCATAGTGACTTGTGTGGTCCTCTTCCATCTGCTTCCTTTTCTGGTTTCAAATATTTCTTAACTTTCATTGATGATTACACCAGACGCACTTGGGTTTATTTCCTAAAACTTAAGAGTGAAGTATTTAACATGTTCTTGGCCTACAAGGCCCTTGTTGAAAAACAATCTAGTCATCAAATTATTAAGTTAAGATCTGACAATGGAAGAGAATATGTTAAGAAACAGTTCACTACTTTCTGCACTGAACAAGGCATCCAACAACAACACACTATTCCATATATACCACAACAAAATGGTGTAGCTGAGCGGAAGAACCGCACTTTAAAAGAAATGGCTAATTGTATGATCCAATCTAAGGGACTAAGTCTTCAATTTTGGGCTGAAGCCATTAATTGTGCAAATTACATAGTTAATCGCACCCCCACTAAAGAATTACAAGGTATAACACCGGAAGAAGCATGGAGTAAAACTAAACCTGATGTAAGTCACTTCCATGTGTTTGGTAGTGAAGCATGGGCTCACATTCCGGATGAAAAACGGAAAGGATTGCAGGATAAAAGTGAAAAGTGCATATTTGTTGGATATTCTGAAGATGTAAAAGGTTATAGACTTCTTCAACCACATTCTCATGATATAATCATTAGAAGAGATGTTAAATTTGATGAAAATATCCTAGCCTGCGAGCCTAACTCGGTGATTGTGCCATCTTTGGCCTGCGAGCCTGATTCGGCATTTGTGCCTTCTTCTTCTTCTTCTTCCAACTACCTTGACAGGTTTCCAACTCCAGTTTTTGATGATGACAGTGAGGATGAAAATCCACCTTCGTGTTCTCATGTTCCTCCAGTTGCACCAGCACAAGTGCTTCCTCGATGGATCCGTTCAACATGTGAAGCAGCTGGTGATCTTGCCGGTGATCCTAGAGATCAACGTCGAACACGTTCTCAGTTTCAGCGAGCCTCTTCTCTTTTGGCTCAAGTTTCCGAGAATCATGATCCAGAAACTTTTGCAGAAGCTTCAAGGAATCTAGATTGGGATGCAACCATGGATGAAGAATATCATTCCTTAATAGCGAATGATACTTGGGATCTTGTACCTCTTCCAAAAGGAAGAAAACTTGTCAGATGTAAATGGGTCTACAGAACTAATTATGCATCAGATGGAAGTGTTGAAAGACTTAAGGCAAGGTTAGTTGCCAAATTTTTTTCCCAAGTTGAAGGGATTGACTACAATGAAACCTTTGCTCCCGTCGCAAAAATGAACTCCATCCACCTTGTTCTTTCCCTTGCAGCCTTACACAACTGGGAAGTCCATCAAATGGATGTCAAGTCTGCCTTCTTACATGGTGATTTACATGAGGAAATTTACATGGAACAACCTCCTGGCTATGTTAAGAATAACTCTAGCCTTGTCTACCGCCTTAAGAAATCCTTATATGGCCTTAAGCAAGCTCCTAGAGCTTGGTATGCCAAAATGGATAACTTTCTCCTTGACACTGGTTTTTCTAGATGCCATTCTGACCCCAACGTCTATACCAAGAAAGTAGGAAACCATCTCATCATACTTGTTCTATGTGTTGATGACCTTATTCTTACTGGTAGTGACCCTAAGCTTATAACCCATGTGAAATCCAGTCTTAAACAAAATTTTGAAATGTCAGACTTAGGACATTCGCATTATTTTCTTGGTCTCCAAGTCCTACAAACCAAAGAAGGAATCTTTCTTTCTCAGTCTAAGTATGCTTGTGACCTTCTACGTCGCTTTCACATGGAAGATTGTACACCAGCCCCTTCTCCCTTCCAGTCTGGAGTCAAACTTTCTGCCACTTGTACTTCACCTGAAGTCGATGCCACATTGTATCATCAGCTTGTTGGTAGTCTCCTATACTTGACTCATTCTCGTCCTGACCTTTCCTTTGCCGTTCGTCGTGTTTCCCGTTATATGCAGACACCTCATGAAAGTCACTGGAAAGTAGCTAAAAGAATACTTCGATATATTCGAGGTACAGTTCAGTTTGGGATTCATTACAGTATAGGGGGGGAACCTTTGTTGGTTGGTTTCACTGATTCAGATTGGGTTGACGATCCTGATGATCGAAAGTCTACTGCAGGTTATGTTTTCAGTCTGGGATCTGGACCTATTACTTGGGCTTGTAAGAAATAACAAGCTCTTGCTCTTTCTTCAGCAGAGGCAGAATATCGAGCAGCAGTTAATGCCAGTCAGGAAGCTTTATGGATTTGACAGATCCTTTCAGAGTTTGGATCCGAGCAGCAGGAGCCTACTCCACTTGGGTGCGACAATCAAAGTGCCATCAAGCTTGCCAAAGATCCAGTTCTACATCAACGCAGCAAACACATTGAGCTACATATGCACTTCATCAGAAATCTTGTTCATGATCGTGTTCTTGAAGTGCTCTTTTTCTCTATAGATGATCAAGTTGCAGACATCTTCACCAAGTCTCTTACAGAAGCAAATTTTTCTAAACTTCGATCTATGTTAGGAGTTCAGGAACTTGTCATTAAGGGGGGATAAGCTCTAATACCTCCTTCCTTCTCCTAATAGTGTCACTTTTGTAAATCCTTCAATCCTATCCCAAGTTGTTCTTAAGGGGGGATGTTAGGGTATTTAGACACTTAGGAGTTAGTTAAGATCAACTTTTGTAATATATTTGTTAGGGATAGTGTGTTTCTTTAGTATGCATTAGTATGCATTTGCAAATACTTAATCCGACGGTAACGATATGTTTCCAACATAGAGTGATCCGACCACTCAACTTCTCTTAGATCAAACCTAACCTTGATCCGTGGCTTAACACCCGATTGATCCATGATCTCTATTTAAAGAGCCTGGAGGGTCATTGTTTAGTTGATCGATTATGAGAAGCTCATTTGTAACTTTCTTTCTTTGCATAATAAATTGTCTCGTAGAAGCTATTTGGCTAGGGCCGTGGAGTGTTTCCCTCAAGAGGGTTTAAACCACATCAAAACATCGGTGTGTTGATCTGTGATTTTGTGTGAAGTGGTTTCTCTTAGTGTTCGGTCCTTTGGTAGTACCCTGTGTACCCGAACAACAAAAATTCAGAAACTGCTACAACTACTGCACTCAAAATATTGATAATAACCTCCAAAAAACTCTCGGGAATGGAGATAAATAATACTCTCAATATGCTCTGATACCATGTGAAATCCTCACATAATATCTAAGAGATGATGTATACCTCACAAGAAAGTAAATGATTAATCAAGAAAATAGAAGAAGAGTGGTCAATGCAGTATAATTAGCAATAGAATAATAATACACTAGAACTCAAAAAGAAGCAAAAATACTTCACACACACTAATTAATTAATCACAATATGGACAAATAAATAGTACAATGCATGAGGATTCGAATGCTTAGGTGGCAATTCAAATTATCCTTCATGGAGTGATAAAAGGATCACTAGAGTGTCATCGAAGCACAACTAGAAGTCTATCCCATCATCAGTGGAGTCATCAATTCTCAAGTAACTGTCAACCATTAGTAAAACTGAGTCTAGCTGAGTTTGGTAGGTGTAACTGGCACTAACTGAATGAAGGAGGCTCACTAGAGGGTGCATGAGGAGCTAACTGGAGTTAGAATGAGCAGTCTAGTCATAGTGGAGGTCCATCGAAGTGGTAAGGTCAGTTAAGAGTGAGTTAAGCCTAAAATCAAGGAGAGAACTTAGTTAAGTGAAGACAACTAGACTGTTAGGTGAAGAAGGGCGCCTTTCTCATATAGTAGGTGAAAGGAGGGCGCACTAAGCACTAGGAGGGTTGAAACTAAGTGGAAAGAAGCTCTCAGGGCTAGCTAAATGAGGGCTAGGTGTTGGGACTGATGACTGGGATGCATGCAAAACCTAAATAATGTATGCAAACCCTAAAAGTGCATGCATGACTGAAAATGCAAATAATGAAAATGCAGGTAGGACTAGGATGGAGTATAGGAATATCCTAACATGAAAATCCAATATGGTGTGGTGTGCATCCAACCAATCAATGCCAATCAATACATTGTATGAACCGAAGAGTGTGATGTTTAAGTCTACAAAGGTTTTCAATCCATTCGTTTCTAAGGAACACACTTTTACAGATTCTGTGATTTTCCTCTTAGCTCCTGTGGCTAACTATACTTCACTTGTTGTTTCAAGTTTACTTTTCTTCAAATGACATTTATCAACTAGATTAGGTGCAATGTAACTATTTCTAGCTTGAGAATCAATCAAAATATCTATGGTTTTATTAGCAATCTTACCTACTACCTCAGTCATTCGGGACTGGTGGTCAGCTTGCCTCCCATCTAGGAATGCATAGATCCTCTACACACTTCCACCTACATCCCAAAAAGTTGAATCATCTTTAATGTTGTGAATTTTATTTTTCTTACATGGGAAGTGATAGTAAACATGATTTCCCTTTCATATCCAACATTCCAAAGGTGGCATTTTCCCTGAAGGCTCTTCCCTTGGCTGTCCTTGTTGATAAGAATTATCGTTTTTGAATTTTGAAGGCTGGAAACCTTTCTTTCTCTACTCTTGTTTGTTCTTCTTCATATCCTTCCAATTCTTTTGATATGGGGCCTTACTCTTATTCTGTTCATATAAGTGTTTTTCCTTCTATATAGAATCCTTAAGGATCCTTGGTCTATCATACTAGATTTTGTCTCTATAAGATTTAGGAAGATCACTTAGCAACCTTTGAATATTTACCTTCTCATCTTTGATGAAGTCCACATACTTCAAAAGTTCTAGAAACTTCTTGTCATTGGAATCCATAGTCATGCAGCCCAATTTGAGCTCAAATAACTCTTCCATTTTTTTGTCATAATAATTCTCAGAGAGGTATTCCTTCTAGAAGTACTTCTTAAATTTCTTCCAAGAGATTATGTCTTCATCGATGTCTTTTAGCTTAACTAGTTGACCCTACCAAATATATGCCTTACCTTGCAGATGGTATATGTCTACTCTTGCTTCCATGTTAGGTGTATATTGATGCAAATGGAAGAAATTCCTTATCCCTAACAACCATGCTTCAACATCTTCTCCATGATTTACTTCTCCATCAAAAGTTGGGGGCTTAATTCTTGTTAACTCTCCTACTAGTTCAACTTGGCTAGACCTCTTGTATTTATATCTCACCAGAGATATTTCAAGACTACTCTCTGTACTACTTGATGCATACCCTTTCCTCCTCTCTGATTGATGACATCTTCTTGAAGATGATCTAGATCTCACATAACCTCTTCTATGACTCTTTTCAACATATCTTTGGATGGTCTTTAATGATTTTAGATCATTGATAATCTACTCCTGGATATGAATTATCCTTTCATTATCCTCCCTACACTTCCTCACTGAATCCTCCAAGATTAATAGTTCACTGCTCCTCTTATACCTATTTGACCTTCTTCCATCCACAAATTTCTCTTTAGGACTGTATGGCTTCTTACCATCCTCAAAATCCATCTCCAAACCCTGACTGCCTACTACTGAAATTGTACTTGTTGAATCTCTAGTCTTCACAAGTTTTAGTAAGATCTCAGTTTAGTGGCCACACTATTTGCTCAATCATTCACCGTAAACTACAATGTGTTCATTACCATCCATTTATGATAAAACTACATATTAGCATAAATTCATTATTATTAAAGGTACTTATTCTTATAAAGTAAAAAGATAAATTTTCTAGGTCACAATATGCCTGAGGGGAGAGACAAATCCTTCAAGGATTTCTCTTTAGAGATTGGACATCAAGTCCATAGACGTCCCAAGCTAATATTTTAATTAACTAACTCATATGTGAAACTATATTAAGGTGGATGCATCCAAGTTACCTAATGAAAACTCATGTTTATAGAGTGACTTGTAACTTGCAGAGGCCCGAATAGCTGCAACATTGAAACCTTTGGTCTAATACAACTTGTAATGTCCCTGACCCTTAAACATTTTAAGTGTTCTAACATTAAGTTAAGCTAAGAACAACCTATTGATACTAAATAATAATATTCAACATTTCAAATAATCCAATACACATTCTAAAGTCAAATTATTTGTTTAAAGTTGCAATATTTAATTAATTACTTAATTAATATAATCACCACACATAATTAAGTTAATTGCGACACTGAACTAACTTAATTAAATAAGGTCATAATATCAAAAAAACATTATTAAGGCATAATATTCATCATCCTTAGTGAGATTAGGGTCCCAAAATCCAATCATGCATTAGAGTTTACCAAAATCATAATTGTTAAGTAGTTGAGTACTGTTGTTATCAATTTTCCACAATCTAAGTTAATTTCTAGTGTTGTTATTCCTGTGTTATTAGTGAGGCTGACAATTAAGAAAATAACACATCAAGACACATATGTATGCCATATACTACAACCACACCCCAATCAAGAAAAAAAAAAGGAATTGGTTGCAATCACAACCCACAAAATTAGCTCTTGATGGTTGTCCCCTACAACCATTCTTCAGTAATAAATTTCAGATTGTATGACTTCCTCCCTCCATACATAAATCAATGTGACATTCACATTACATTATTCAAAACCAGATATGCAAAGAGGAGCAGATCCATGCAAAGAACATTTCCAATCTAACAACTAGTGCGCTCATCCTGGCACTAACAGAAGTATTGGACCAAAATGCACATATCTTGGTCATCCAGAAAGATTTTTCGATGAAACAAAAATCAATCCTTACTTTAAAGGCTTCTTCGGACGCAATGGAATAGGTATCATGAATCATAAATGAGAATAAATGGGTTAACCAGAACCTATGGTTGCTTGATAATAGATTATGATGTTTGCATGTACGGAGTTAGATATGCAACATATCAATTTATCTTACTAAGAAATGGTGAGTTCCGATGTCAGCAACATGAAAATATTACAACAAGTTTACAAAATCAATGTAACATTCATATTACATTATTCAAAACCAGACATGCAAAGAGGAGCAGATCCATAGAAAGAACATTTCCAATCTAACAACTAGTGCGCTCATCCTGGCACTAACAGAACTATTGGACCAAAATGCACATATCTTGGTCATCCAGAAATATTTTTCGATGAAATGAAAATCAATCGTTACTTTAAATGCTTCTACGGACGCAATGGAATAGGTATCATGAATCATAAATGAGAATAAATGGGTTAACCAGAACCTATGGTTGCTTGATAATAGATTATGATGTTTGCATGTAGGGAGTTAGATATGCAACATATCAATTTATCTTACTAAGAAATGGTGAGTTCCTATGTCGGCAACATGAAAAGATTATCACAAGTTTACAAAGATCTATATTCATTAATCAAAACTCATTAAGATCTAGATTCATTTAAGAATTAAATTCATGCATGATAAGCCAAATTCAAAATCTTAGATGGTAGAAACTTGAATCCATTCATATTAAAAATAAGAAGAAGTACTTACTTACCAATGATCTTGGTGTGAATCCCTCTTCCATTGTCATGAGGTTCCCTTCCTTCACCCTTGCTTTTGAAGAATTTGAGCTCCTTCTCCTCCTTCGAAATCTCTTCACATGCCTTTGCTCCTCCTTTTCTGTCCTCTACAATGCCTCCCATGCCTTTCTTATATGGCATTGGGAAATGAGCCCTCATGTTTCTCTTTTCAATGTGGGACTATCCATTTTCATCTTTTTTTTATTATTTTAGCTCAAAACCCACTTTTCCATAGTTTTTAGGCTTTTTGCACAACTTTAACATACTTTAAGTACAATTAATGCACTTTAATGCATTCATCTTCACTTATTGATTGGTGTAGCTTAGTTTTAGACCTTTTATGAGGGGTTCAGTCACTGAACTTGGTCTTCTTAGGTTCTTACTTTCTTCACCTAATCATTCCATTTATAGGAGAAGTGATGAGATCAAAGAGGACTTGTCTCTGAATGTACTTATGTTTCTGTCTTCATGTTATAGGGAGATGGTAAAAATGTGCTTCTTCTGTCACATGAATACGGTGTTAATTTGATTGTTAACATTGCTCCCCTCTCAATATTGTTGAGCAAAAATTACAAATTTCTGATTGAAAGAAAGAAGAATAGAAGGAAGGTAAGGAGTGTAGCCACATATTATATGAAATTCATCCTTCCTCCATATAGAACCTAGAATTTAATACAAGAAAATGAATAAAACAAGTTTAGCCACCATTGCACATATACCAAATAAAATAATGTAATAGAAACAAAACATAAGAGATATACTTATCTCAAAATAAGGGAAACTAGTTGCAATAGGAGAACTTTCCTCCCATCTGTAGACATAGTCAAGCCTTCCTTGCTTGAACAGGTCACCCCGAGATAAGACCATGGATCCATAGGTAGAGGCACACTTATCCTAGAAAATCTCGAAACTACCTCTTTTGACAACCACAATGTTTCCCACTACTACTTTCATGTGCATCTCCACTGCCTATGGGAAGTGACTCCTCTCACCACCCATTTCCTAGCTTCCTAAGCGAGAACCTGGACTAGTAGAGTGAAATAATGGAAGAAAAGGGAAATGAATAGACTATCTCTAAGTCTGAATACACTCTCAATACTAACAATATTCCCAACATGGTGAGATAATAGAAGACAAGTGATCCAAGACTCAAGATTAGATTCAACAAGGAGAGAGTACATGTATCAATAGATTAAGGAGGGAAATTCAAACCCGAGGTGGCCAACTAGAATGGGTTCAAGTGTGGTTGGGATTCACCATGGAAACATAACTCAAATTAGTGGAGTGGTGTCCTATTTAGGAGATTCCCTTTCTCATATTAGCTCCATGAGGAGGAGTTACCAAAAACCAAGGAGTGGAGCCATGAAGAACACAAGGAGGAACACTAATGCAAATGCGGGGTTACAAAACATGAAGTAGAGTGAATTTGGTGAGAGAGAGAGGAGCCAATAGGCTCATAAATATCATTTAAGCACAAAAATACGGATGAATGGAGGAGTGGAGTGGACTTATGGAGGTGGAGGCACAAATTGTAGCTAGGGTTTTCACCCTAGCTTGTGTAAATGAGCACCTACTAAGGAGAATGGACTCCTTAATAGTAGTTCAATAAACAGTAAATTAAAATGCTAAAACAATACGAATTCTAAACTAGCATGATCATTAACAAACATAACAAAACATGGAAATATAAATGGTTTTTGTATTAAAGATTATACCTCCAATGTGAAGGTTGGTGAAGTTCTTGCAATAGTCCAAGAGGGTTGCTCCAAACTCCAGCTTTGCTCCTTCTCTTTCTCCAAAGGGTTGGAAATGGGCCAAAAGGGGCACTCAAGGGTGAAAGTAGCTCAAGGGTGAGCTAGGTTTTCAAGAGTGATTTTGGCAGAGTAAGGGTGTATTTGATTGTGGATGTGAAATGAGGGGTCTCCATCACCTATTTATAGGTTTTTAGTCGTGGAGTGCTGGCTCATGGTTTCGGGAACCATATGGTTTAGGTCAGCTGTATAGGGTTTTTCTTCCTTTTCCCCTCTTTTTCCACTTTTTTTTATATTTTTTCTTCCCTTTTTAGAGGGTTTTTGCTATTTTGGAGGAATTTTGGATAATTTTGGGGGGAAAAGGGGTTTTTTAGCCTTTTGGAGGCTTTTTAATGGGATTTCAAGGTTTTGGAGGCAAATATGGTAGGAAATATGGACAAATGAGTCATGTAATGGGGTAGATGAGGTAGTGAGCACTTTTTGGGTGTTGACAGATTGCCCCCTGATGTGTGGGGGAAGGAGCTCATCGTATGGCCGATAGACATCATAAGTCTTGTATGGTTTTCCTGAGGTGTGGAGAAGAGAAGGAATTAACTAGAGCCCGGAACAATGTTCCCGAACAAACTGCAAAAACTGATAGTACATGACCTCAATAATGAATTAGGAACAATCTGAACATATGGTCGAGGCGAGCATTCCCATGCTCGTATCAAGATATAGAAGAATAATAACAATGGGGTCCAAAATATGGGGACCTGAAATATACATGGCCTCAAATAATGAATGAGGAAGAATCTCAATATATGGATGAGGCGGGCATACCCATGCTCGTATCAAGAGACATAAAAAATAACTTTGAGGCCCAAAAAGGGGGACCTGAAATATACATAGAGAACCATTGTGTACATCATAAGGGTCTAGAGGGGACACAAATCTGGGACATACTACTGGGATGACCATGTATGAGTTGAAGAACTGATACACTGGAATAACAACAGTGCTACTGAGTGGGGTACCAGAGGAATGGATGAGCTGCTGGATCATAGTGACGGGGAGTCATACTCTCAATGGTACACTGAATGGGAATTGAACTGGGTACTCAAGGAAGCATGAATTGGATGGCTTCTGAATACAATCACCAACGCAACTTGGACATCCACGGGAACATATAACTGGGCATTCCGAAGTGACTCACCAGTGTGCTAGAGTCGGGGAAAATTTGGGGTCTTCGACCAATAACTGAAGGGATATAAACCCTGCACGATTCTCAACGATGCGATCAAGGTGTTGAAGTCGAGCATGTGAGAAACAACCACTCGGAGAGGCAATGATGACTCCTCTCAAAATGGTCCATAGGCACTCACCACTGACGGTGATGGCTCCAAGGCGCAGGGACCTCTAGGTTTATCCTCTGGAATAGAGGGGCTGTCGTTGATAAAGGGAGACTTGCAACTAGCAAGGCAATGATGTTTCCTTGATAGGAGCGCGAGGTAGAGAACCGAAGTGTGATAGTACTGATTGTAGGACTGACATACTGTGGGGGATATCTAAGCAAGTAGAGTGGGTGGACTCAAACTTCCTTTGTTCAGAGTATGATGGCGGGGACGATCAGGCAACATATGAAATGGACTGAGGAAAAAGGGATCATAGCTGTAATGGATCGAGGATAGTGACTGGGATGAGGGATACTCAAGCTGGTGTAAAATGGCAGGAGACTACATAATACTCTGAACAAAGGCGACCTGATTGGGGGTGCTTCCGAGATGATCGACCATAGTACCAAGAGGCATGAGGGGACTTCTTCATGGGTTAAGGAACTAGAAGAAGTGGGTGAAAAATGGTACTGTCGTGTGGATTTATATGAGCCCAGGACAGTTCATGCTCGTGATTTCTTTCAATTTTAAGGAGTCTGAAAGTGATAAGAAGACTCTGAAATGATGGAATGGTACCGTTGTGTGGATTTGTATTAGCCCAAGACGGTGGATGCTCATGGTTGCTTTCAATTTTAGGGAGTCTAAAAGCGATAAGAAGACTCTAGGGGGTTGCTTTTTCATGTGTTAGTCTCCAAGGCCCGAAGAAGCATAAAAGGATGCAATGAAGAACTCTTCTAGCCGATGTGACTGGAGTATTCCTTTTTCGTAATTAGTCTACCAGGTCTGGAAAAGGGTTATACTTATACTAGATAGATGCCCTTTCAGGAACTTTAACGAGCATGAAAGGAAGCAAGATTGCTCGGCGATCTTTTCATTGTTTTAGGAGTCATAAAAGAGCTTAACAGAAACTCCCTAAGTGCCTTTTTCGTAAAGGATTTGTCCATCCCGAAAAAGGGATAAAATTATAACCAACAGCAGGAATGGCCAGGCAAGGAGGAAGTGCTCAATCAAGGAACATTGATGATGACCAAGAATGAGGGTAGGGGGGAACACTAGTGGGCCTCCTTGTGGGATAATGAATGGTGGCAAAATAACGAAATAAGTGCAGTATGACAGGAGTGAATGGCTCATGTAAAATTGTGGAACAATCCGATGGCGGCCGATGTGGCGTGCAAATCGAGGCAGCAAGGTTTCGAGACACAATGTTGAAATTGTACAAAGTGAGCTAGAAATGATCTAAAGCATCATCACGAGCCCAAAAAAATGAATCTGGCGATATAAAAAGTGTCAAAAATGGATAACAATCGATGTGGCATGCAAATCGAGGTGACGAGGGGCATTTTGGAAAAATACTTGAAAAATATGGGTGTGAGAGCGAGAAATGATCTTAAGCATCATCACGGGCTCGGAAAAATGAATCCGATGATATAAAATATACCAAAAATGGAGAGCAACTGAAGTGGCACGCAAATCGAGGCAACAAGTGGTGTCTAAAAAATGCTCAAAAAGTGATGTGGAAAAAATAAGAAAACAAGTGCACATCATCACGGTCTCGTCGTGCTAATTCCAGTGGTGGAAATAGTTTGAAAAATGGACTCCGTATGGGTTCAAAATGGCCAAAACAAGAAAAAGTCAACGGACTATAAATAGTGAGTGGGTCAAACATGATAAGTGTCATTTGTACTTGTTAACTTTGACTAGTGATCAGAGTTGACCAAAGGTGATTTGGTATTTCTGGACAATCCGACCGGCCGATTTCAGATCCGGGAGTTACAGGTTTTCCTTCAAACTCATACCTACATTTTCATTGGGTTCGGGGGGGGGGTAGTGGGTCCCAGGGTAGTACTTGTATGGTCCACGTGGGGTGGACCACGGGTTTGTAGGATGGAGCCATGGTCGGTGACCGCGGGTTCCAGGGTGGATGATGCGGGTGGGGACCGCAGGGTTCGACTCGGAATACACGATCAGGGACCGCGCGTTCCGAGGCTGGACACGCGGTTTGGTACCGCGTGTTCAGCGCCTACAGACGCGGTTTCAGACTTTGACTGTAGCCCAGATAACCATGGTCGAAAACCGTGGCAAGGGGCCCTAAAGCTGCAATGGGGATCGAGTTGTTAGGGTTTCCCAGGGGGGGCGAGGTAGGGTGAATTCTTTGACATGAGTCTGATGAGTTTGCCTTGTGTGATTGACAGGATTCCGTTGGTGCTTTGGAGAGAGCGGGAGGTCCTAGATGAGATAGTGGCTGTCATCCGGGGGGATCAACATGTGTGATTGACATTGAGATTTTGCGGACTGCTAAAGTTCGTATAGGTACCTATGATGCATTCAACAACATTGCTATTGAACCTACTAGTGAGTTTCTAAGAGTCGGACATTCAAGCGTTCAGGGTGCAAAGTGAGAGGGTGGAACTCACCTTGGAAGATGTATACTTCCTAACAGGGTTGACATGTCTGGGTAGAGTAGCAGATACGCAGCCACGAGTATCCGAGATGTGGATATGAAGGATATGCTGGAGCGGTACTGTGTTCCAAAGGCTAGGGTGCAGTGCAATGCACTCCCGGTGGTGGACCTGTAGGAACCACCAATACAGGCTATTGCGGCGTGCGTGGTTCGAGTGTTAGGGTCCGAGTCACCTGAGAAGGTGTCTGGGGGCTAGATGCAGCTACTGGAGCACGTACTGGATGGTGTCTACTATGCGTGGGGCCAGATGTTCCTCACTTGTGTGCAGCGACAGCTAACATCGGTGAAGGAATATGGCAAGGGATTCTGTTACGGATCCTTTCTATGTGCTTTCTTCATGGAGGGGGGTACCAACACTACAGCCACGAGTGCCGGTCAGGGCAGGAGCACTGAGGGAGCCATGCATGGTGCGGTGGGGAGAGATGATGCGCCGCTGGGGTGGCAGTGAGGTGGGTAGATATTTTACTAAGGAGCTATACCTACAGTGGCTACAGATTCCACTGACACTGGATGACTATCCATATAGGGATATGGACTACACCGGGGATCGAGAGGCACCATGGCCGCCAGGGCAGGCATGGGGACCAGATGGTACGTATTGATTTACTTGCATGTTATGGATGTCAAGATTTGTGTATCATAGGATTTTTGTTATACTGTTACTGATTGATGTGTGATCTGCAGATGTTGGTCCGAGACGACCACCAGGACATGTAGCACGCAGGGGGCATGTGGCAATACCAGCCTTGCTAGGTCGAGGGTAGGTGCATCAACGGGATGCAGAAGGGACGCTGGAGGCCATACGGACACTTCTGGATCAATTTTTGGTTGGAGTGACCGATGACGGGTGGCGAGACGTGGATTTGGAGGTGATCCAGGATTGTCTGAGGGCTCCACATGAGTTCCGGTCGATCACGATCCGAGTGGCTATCTTGGCGGATAGGGTTCAGGCATAGGAGCCCACTGGGGATGAGGAGCTGTCAGAGGAGGTGCCAGGTGAGGACTCGCAGGTAGCTAATGCAGGCAGTGATGCAGGGTATGACTCTCATTAGGGAGTGCAGGGGACTCCCCCCGATTTTGCAACTACGACATGTATTCTATGAGGCGTAGGGATGTATAGATATTTTTTGTATAGCTGAGTACGGGGGTAATCAGAACATGTGTAGCACATGGACATGTATTTTTGATATATATATATATATATATATATATATGCACATGGATGCACCTTTTTGCTATGATGATTTAGTGTATGCACGTGGATGCGCTTATGGTTTGTTATATGGTTGTAATGCACGTGGATGCAAGTAGTATAGAATGATGGGCACATGGATGCCCCTTGTGTATAGTATGTGATGCAACATGATATATGTAGGATTAGGCATGTGGATGCCCCTTGCAATCTTTTGAGTTTTTTATATATTTTTGATGAGATGTTATGGGATGGTGATGCATGATGGAGGCTTTACATGGTGTGATTGATGTTCCAATCTAGGATGTTGTTAGCCATTTGATCCGCGACACCATTATGATCTCTATGGACATGGCTGAATGTTATGGATTCAAATTGTCGGCTGAGTTGTTTTGTGCGCATGAATTTTCTAAAGAGGCAGGGATCACGCACCTGATAGCAGTTGTTGACCTGGGAGACAAGTAGTTGGGAGTCAAGGAACACATGAAGGTGACATATGCCCATCTGGAGTGCAGCAGTCAGGAGACCGGTCACAGCATCATACTCCACCTGGTTATTGGTAGCAGCGCCTATACACATTTCGTCAAGGTGAATCAACTCATGTGAAGGGGAATATAAGACCCATGCTGCAGAAGCCAGGTTGGGAGACTAGCGGCTTGATCCATTGGTGAATCCAATGTAATGAGGTGGAAGATGGTCCATCTATGATCATGCAAAAATGATGAATGTAAGATTGTGGTAAAAAAGGTGAAAAAGAAAAAGAGAGCAAACTGTACAATGCGGACCAATGGGGTCGCAGGTTTATTTAGGGGTAAAAGCGTTTAAGATACAACCCATTACGAGGGTTACATAAAGGGTGACCTTAGGATTCAGTTAAAATGTATGCCCCATTGCCGAGGTAGGTCTGCACGATGTAAGGACCTTGCCACACAGACTCAAACTTCCCTTTACCAGTCTTGTCATGGGCTTGGTCATAGGCGAGGATGAGGTCCCCTTCACGGAAAGTTCGAGGGTGTACATGTTTGTCGTAACCAGCTTTGGAGCGGTTCTTGGTGGCTTCAATGGTATGGAAAGTGGCACGACAGTCTTCATCAGCTTGTTCTAGGGATAGCAGACGTTGCTCGAGTAGCAACATGTGGTGCCAATTGGAATTATTCTAGTCAACAGTGCATTAGAGGATGGTTTTGAGAATTTTGTTAATGGCCTCTACTTGGTCATTCCCTTGCGGGTAGTAAGCAGAGGAGTACTGATGTTGGAACTTTAGTAGGGTGGATAACTCGTGCCAAATGGAATCTTCGAAGTGTAAACCATGGTCTGAGACTAACTTTTTGGGTACCCCAAATCGAGTGATAACGTGGTTGAAAAAGAAATGGGCATCGGTGTTAGCGGTACAATTGGAGGTGGGCATGGCTTCGACCCATTTGGTGAAGTAATCAACGACGACAATGATGAACTTATGGCCATTGGCGGATGGGGGTTTACATTCCATGAAGTTTATGGCCCACTTACAGAAGGGACCAATGGTGACGACTGGGTGTAACCGAGCAGGTGGAGTCTGGGCCTTAGGGGAAAAAAGTTGGCAATTATGGCAATGCTTGACCACTATGATGTAGTCGGTAAAGAGTGTGGGACAGAAGCATTCAACGTGGATGACCTTTTGGGCGATGGCCATCTCAGAGAAATGGCCGCCACAAGCACCGCTATGACAGTCATTGAGGACGTGTTCGGCCTCCTCGTGTGTAAGGCAACGATGGAGGATCGTGTCAACCCCTTGCCGGTAAAGGACATCACCCAAGAGGAGATATCGAGAGGCATGGTGACAAATGCAATGGAATCCATCACGATTGATGTTGGGTATGAACTTCTGCATGCGAATGTATATCAAAATATCACCGTACCATAGGTCATCGGACGAGATGCTGAACAAGTGATTGTCGGGTAACTCATCGGAGATTTGTGGGGATGACAGAAGGGAGGGGAGATCAGTGATGAGCTGGGCAAGCACAAGGGATTTAGTGCTCTTAGGGGTTCTGAAAGTGAGGTCATATTCTTGGAGGATAATGACCCATTTAGCAATGCGACCTTGCAAGAGCCGTCATGTTAAGAGATAGACCATGGGGTTGGAGTCGGCGACAACTGTAGTATGACTGAGCAAAATGTAGTGTCGCAATTTTTGGATGGAAAAGACCACAGCAAGGGCGAGTCTTTCCTCATATGGGTACCATAGGGGGGGTCCAGACAAGGTCTGGCTGACATAGTAAATGACCTGCTCCTGGTGAACAACATCTTCTTGAACTAGGACTCTGGACATGGCATGCTCGGAGGCCAAGATGTAAAGGATGAAGTCTTGAGAGAAATCCAGAGGGGAGATCAAAGGGGCTTGTGTGAGAGCTTTCTTGAGGGATTCGAATGCAGCTTCCACTTGCTCATCCCAAACAAAGGGTATGTGGGTACGAAGCAGGTGTAAGAAACCATGAATGGTGGTGGCATAGTCGAGAACGAATCAACATAGGAAATTAGATCGCCCTTGCAGACTCTGGAGCTTCCGAAGCATGTGAGGAGAGGGAAAGTCTAAGATGGCTTGGACTTTCAGGGGATCAACAGCAATTCCTTTCTGGGAAACAATGAAACCAAACAACCAGCCTGCTGGAACGCAAAAGACACACTTGTGTGGGTTCAAGTGGATTTGATATTTGCGACAACGCAGAAAAACTTGCCGGAGGTCGTTAAGGTGGTCTAATCGTTTACGGGAACGAGCTGTAAGGTCATCCAGATAGACTAGCAGGATGTGGACCAAGTCATGAAAACAATAGGTCATGGCCCGCTGGAAGGTGGAACCAACATTTCTGAGGCCAAAAGGCATGACGCGATAGGCAAAGGTGCCCCAAGGGGTGGTAAAGGCAGTTTTGTACTGATCCTCCTTACAGATCTGAATCTGGTTGTATCCAGAAAAACCATCCATGAAATATAGAACGTCATGCCCCGCACACGCATCGATGAGTTGGTCAATAAATGGCGTGGGGAAATTGTCTTTGGGATAGGCTTAGTTTAAATCGTGGAAGTCAGTACATACTCTGATGGTGCCTTGTTTTTTGTTAACAAGAACGGGATTTGAGACCCAACTGGTATATGCAATAGGATAAATGAATCCTGCTTTGCGAAGTTTTTTTACCTCTACTTTAACAGTGGGGAGCTTGGAAGAATGAATGGGACGTTGTGTCTGATGAATGGGGGGTACATCAGGCCATGTGTCAATGTGGTGTTCTTTAACGGCGGGGTAGAGACTAGGCATTTCGGTATAGGACCAGGCAAAGACATCACGGAACTCTTGGCAAACAATTTTGGACTCTCCAATCTCATGCTCACTGCAGGAGGCTCATAACGTAATGATTTCAAGAGCACCCGGTGGGTCAGAGATATCTATGTGGATGACAGGTGAGATGTTGGCCATGTTACCTTCCTCAAATGCATCAGTAGCAAGAATAGGATCCTTAAACTAGTCGACTTTGGTGGGAGGGAAATCTTTGGACTCAACCGCGAATTGGGTAGCTGTGGTGGAGGAGGATTCTTCTGGGAGGAAATAGGAATGATGGTGCATGTCGTCCCATGGATAATCTGGGGTAGTGAGAGCCTCAATGAACTCCTCATCATTGCGGAAGCTTTGTGTTGTCAAACCGGTTGACGAGGGAGTGGTAGTAAAAGAGATCATATAAATGGTGTTAATCTCGCCGGATCGGGATGATACCGGGGGGTGGATCTCCTCAATTGTGGGGGGTGTCATCTCAACGTCCAAATTATTCATCTCATAGAGAGTTGCTCTATAATCTAGGAGATCAGGATAGTGATGTGACTAATGGCCGTAAACACCGCATATGGCACAAGGGTGGTTGGTACACAGTGATTTATCACGAGGCTTAGGGGTTGGATCGAGTTCGACAACCGAGATGTTGGGGTCGTCGTCAAGCATTTGCATGTGTTCCTGTAATGCAGGTAATTGTGGACATTGATGAGTCAGATGGCCTAACTCATCACACAACGAGCATTTGGGGGGAGCACGAAACACAGGGGGGTTTAACTGCCTTAGGAGGGGGTACAACAGCGTATGGTTGTGGGCCTCTTTCCCCAGTGCACCGGTTGAAGGATGACATTTGGTGTCAGCGGGGGAAGGGAAGGTGAAATATACCACATGGGTAATCCTAAGGTTAACCTGGGGAGGCTAAGGGTAGCCATAACCGAGGTGATTACTACTCCTGAGGGAGGGAATAGGAAGGGGATTATGTGGGTGGGTGTAGCACCAATGTGACTAGGTACCAATGGTGGTTTGGGTAAGAAGGGCGGTTGATTGTTGGGTGTTTGTGTATTGTGGGAAAGGGTACATAGGTCAGATACTTCGGGCGCAGGTGATGGGGGAGGAATGGATTGGAATGTGGAGGTCATCGGCGTATTTGAGTAAACTCCGGATCCCACGGAGGAAACAAGTGAGGTAGTGGCACCATGAACGGGTTGTTCAACCATGGGGAGAACATTCTCTAGTGCAACGGGGGCATTTGGATCATAATAGGTGAGTTGGACGATCTTGACCACGCGTCCGTCATGGGGGAACATCATGGTACGAAAGACGGAAGAGGAAACCGCCCGCATGGCATACATGTAGCTGCGGCCAAGTAAGAGGTTATAATCAAGTTGGGCATTGATGACCTATATATCAATGAGCATGGTTTTACCAGCCAACTGGATGGGGACATTAGCTAAGAGACCTTGGGGTTGAGCCGAACGACTGTTGTAGGCTTGAAACGTAGTGGTGGACTGCTAGAGAGTAGGGGATCCCAACTTCTACCAAACGAATGTGGACATGACACATGTAGAGGCACCTTCATCAATAATGCACTAATGTATGACAAGATTTCGAACATAAACAAAAACTTGGAATGCTAAAGTGGAAGGCAGGCATGGTTCGGATTGGTCCAAATCGAAGGCCATCAGTTGTGAATCATTTGGGTCAATAGCACCAATGGCGGAGAGTAAAGTCTTGCGCTGTGAAGGACATCTTTTAAAGACTTCTAACGTAGACATGGCTGCGGGAGATTGGGCTAAGTCATCTACAATGTTGTAATTTGATGCAGCACAAGCATTGGGGTTATTATTGATATGACGAAGTGGGAAACAAGGTGCTTTAGAGGTGCCATCGAGTGGAGTCGGAGGTATATGTAATGTCTGATCAGTGGGATGAGCGTTATTGTTTTTGTCAGCGGAAGAGGCTTCAGGGGCGGAGCCATATTGGTTCCAACGGGTTTGGAGGTTGACATCAGTGGATGACATCATCAACAAGTGGTGGGTACCTGGATCTAACATGGGTTGATCAGGAGTGGCATAAGTGATCTGTTGCTGTGGTGGCGCGTTGCCTTGAGGAGGAGACAACGGCTGAGTGTTCACTATGCCTTGGGTGGGTAAGGGGTTTTGCAGCACCAAAGGTTGCTACTGGGGGGGGGGGGTTAGGTGGTGCCTGAGGAGCTGCGTGCCCTTGGCGATGGGCATCATCAGTCCAGAGTTTCCGAGCTCACTCCAAATGTGGGAAAGCATGTGTGTAGTGGCCATAGACCCTGCAAATAGAACAAGGGTGGTTTGTTTGCAAATTAGGGTTTTTATCTTGCTTGGGTGGCCGATCAGGGTTCTGGTTGGCAGGGGCCATGTTATTGTTGTTTGGGGGATTGGGAGGTTGACCGGCTTGGCCTGAAGGGGGGTTGTTCCAATGGTTACGGCCTTTGCCATGGTTTTGGTGGCCCTATTGGCACTGGTTGTTTTGGTTTTGCTGCGGATTCTGTTGGGCGTATACTTTCCCTTGGGCAGCAGGTGGGTTCTGGGGTTGTGTAGGTGCGGGAGCAGGCTATGGTGGATAATACATAAGGGAAGGTTGCACAAGTGCTGAACCTTGTGGGGGTTTCTGATATGTCTACGGAGTGGGTTGGGGGTTTTCCGCAGGGGCTGCCTATGGCGGGTAATAAGCATGTTGGGCTTGAGAGGACACAGGAGCTGGTGCATCCTGTGGGTGGTAATATGGCTAAGGTGCGACCGGGGGGGGGCGTAAATGGGGGACGCATGACCAAAGCGCTGAGGTGGACATGAGGGTCCATGAGAATGATGGTGATGTGTCATGGGAGCATATGAATTGGTTGCTCTGGATTGAGATGTAGCCCATGAAAGGTCGGGGCCATGGCTAGGACGTGCTATGGAAAAGGGTTGGGGATGTGAGGCAACACGACCAATGATATCGTCTGCGGAATGGGATGCCCCCTGTGCATCTTGTTGGGAGGAATCACCGTGAGGGGCGTCAGGTATGATGGTATAAAGATAACCCAACTGGGCATAAATGAGGTCAAATTGCTGGGCTTTGAGGATGGCCTCTTCTTCGAACTGGAGTCATTCAGATGTCACATCTTTGGCAATGAGAGGAAGGAGGGATTTTAGAAACCAATCTAAGAAGATACGGTCGTCTAACTTGATTTTGCAGAGGCTGCGGTGTCGACGCCACTCATGAATGTGGTCAGTGATGTGGGTAGCCGTGTTTTGTCTGCAAGACAGTAGGATCTCAACTCCCGCGTCATAGCGGATAGATAACTGAAAGAATTGCAGGAAGCTCGAGGCAAGGGAAGTAAAGGTGGCATGGGTCCCATGGGGTTGCTCGATGTACCACTTAGCCGCAGATCCAATGAGGGTGTGCTATAACAGACGGAGGCAGACAGAGTCGTCCACTATGGAGTCAGAGGAACACCATAGATGGAAGGACATAATATGGTTCTGGGGGTCCTCACCTTCCTTGCCCTCAATCTTAGGAATGTCGAAGGGGAGCTTGGTGGGCATGTGAGGCCACGCAGGGTCGTGTCTAATGGGATCGTTAGTAAGTCTAGCTAGGTCAAGAAGGTTGAGGCTAGCCATGAATGGAAAACTAGTAGAAGGATGTGACATACTAGTGGATGTGACTATGTTGGGGCCAATGCCCCCAAGTGGAGGGGTTGGTTTTGGGATGTTGCCCCCAAGTGGAGGAACGAAAGTGGTATGGGATGGTCCTGCACCTCCCAGGGTAGTGTCAGTCATGGATGGAGTGGCGACATGTATGTCAGCTACTGGAATTGGTACAGTGATTGGAATGGTAGATGGGGGCCCCATCGAGGGCATACCCAAAGCGGGTGTGGTAGCTGGTGTGGTGGTGGATGCTCCACCAATGGTCCCTATAAAGAAAGGGGTGGAATTCACGCCAGCCATGGGGTTGGTTGGTGCAGTATAAATGGGGTTCTCTGATTCTGTCTCAGAATCAGAGGTAAAATAAGGGGCGTCAAGATCAGTTGATGGAGTTCTATGCCGTTGACGAGTGGAATCAAGTGACAAGGCTTGAGATCTATGATGATTGGTATCAAGTGATGAAGATCTATGTCTATGATGAGTGGTGTCAAGTGAACCGTGCTGTGGGGGCTCACCCTGGAGGCGCCGAGAATGTCTCGGGGACTCAATGGTGACAGATTGTATCAAATATCTGGGAGTTGTGTTGAGTGAAAAAAAAACTCAAAAACCTTAATGCAACCGAGTGTGCAGAAGGAGAGCTCAAAAAATATGGCACTCAGGCCAACAACCAACTCAAAACACTTGCTGTAACAGCTGTGCTACAATAAGTGGAGTATCAAAAAATGGTCAGAATACCAACAAGCAGCAGGTTTCCTAAAAACTAAAAATAGTGGACTCGTTAGACCAAAAGGAGGTGAGGGAGCATGCAAACACCTAGCTAAATAGTATTTTGACTCAACTAGACATATCCTCTGCAAGGTGATGAAATCCAAGTCAGACAATATGGATAGTAGAGCCAAGTGGCTAAAGATATCCCCCTACCGGTAGGGACACCGGGTAGTCAATCCTAGAAGAAAGGCAACTAAGATACCCCATTCATGACACGTCCAGAAAAGGTGAATCTGCCGTTTAGTTCTATCGCCACGGTATCCCCATACAGGGATACCCCAAGAACTGCTAAAGGTAGCCTTTAGTTACTGAATTGATTGTGGTATTCCACTCAGGCCTCCAGAACTAGTCTGGCGACTTCAACCCTCCTAGGGGAGAGCCCCTCTGATAAACTGGTTGTGACCGTGCTAAAAAATACTAGGGGATTTTTGTTCCCTAATGGACAACAACTATGTCTCAAGTGTAAGCAACCGAGGGGTTTTATTTGGATGCCTATCCCCCCGATCCTACCTAACTACAAAAATTCTTATGTGTTCCCCAAGTGGGGTTAGAATGTTGGTTGTGTTAAGTAGTTTTTTAGGGCTCACTTGAATTAGGTGACAGAGTGTGTGCGTGTGAGATGATGAACCCAAGTAAAAGTGCCACAAGGGGGGCAACTTTCTAACTAAAAATAACAAGACAGAATGTAAACTTTGAAATGCAAAATTTTCTCTTTTAAATTAAAATGCTGAAATTTAAAAAAACTATTCTGTAAATGGAATAGAAATAAAACCGCAGAAAAGGCTGTAGGGAAGTATGACTGCAGGTAGGACATATGGCTAAGCAGGTGCAGAAAATAGTGCAGCAAAGTGCTAGGTTCAAAACAGTAAAAAAGTACAGGGATCAAACTGCGGGTCTGTGGCAATTCTGGGCGGTCGGACCACGGGAAACAGCTCAACAGTCGTGGACAGGTTGCGGGATTTTGGCCGAAATATGCAGTCGGACTGCGGGAAAAAGGTCGAAAGCCGCAGGCGGGTTGCAGGAAAATGGCTAATAGCCATAGTCGGGACGCGTAAAAATGGTTAACAGCGGCAGTTGGATCGCCCCGAACAAGCTAATAGCCGTGGTCGGATCACAGGTAACAGATTGAAAATGACCGACAGGTCGCCAAAAACAGTCTAAGAGCCGCAGTCAGATCGCAGGTAAAGGCCTAAAAGATGCAGTCGGAATGCAACTGCAGGGGGTAAAAGATGCAGTTGACAGTAGCCGAAAGGGACAGCCGAAAAGAAAAATATTGCAGAAAATTAAAAATATTTAAAACTGTAAGAACGATAACCTGAAATTCAAAGGAACACAAGGGGAGTCACCAAAACTATAGCTAGGGTTTTCACCCTAGCTTGTGCAAATGAGCACCTACTAAGGAGAATGGACTCCTTAGTAGCAGTTCAATAAACAGTAAATTAAAATGCTAAAACAATAGGAATTCTAAACTAGCATGATCATTAACAAACATAACAAAACATGGAAATATAAATGGTTTTTGTATTAAAGATTATATCTCCAATGTGAAGGTTGGTGAAGTTCTTGCAATAGCCCAAGAGGGTTGCTCCAAACTCCAGCTTTAATCCTTCTCTTCTTCCAAAGAGTTGGAAATGGGCCAAAAGGGGCACTCAAGGGTGAAAGTAGCTCAAGGGTGAGCTAGGGTTTCAAGAGTGATTTTTGCAGAGTAAGGGTGTATTTCGTTGTGGATGTGAAATAAGGGGTCTCCATCACCTATTTATAGGTTTTTAGTGGTGGAGTGTTGGCGCATGGTTTTGGGAACTATATGGTTTAGGTCAGCTGTATAGGATTTTTTCTTCTTTTTTCCCTCTTTTTCCTCCTTTTTTTATATTTTTTATTCCCTTTTTAGAGGGTTTTTGCTATTTTGGAGGAATTTTGGATAATTTTGGGGGAAAAAGGGGTTTTTTATCCTTTTGGAGGCTTTTTAATGGGATTTCAAGGTTTTGAAGGTAAATATGGTAGGAAATATGGACAGATAAGTCATGTAATGGGGTAGATGAGGTAGTGAGCACTTTTTGGGTTTTAACACAAATTGAGGAGGAGGAAGCTAAATTCTAGCTTATAGCTCCTAGAATTTAGGGAAAGGGTGTATAAATGAAAAAAACACATAAATAAGAGGGAATTTCTCCCAAGGACGTCGCACTAGGAAAGAGGGGCCCACTAAAGTATGTATAACGTGCAATAATAACTCTAGAGTTCATAAAAATCGAAAATGGGTTCCGTTATACAATGTTTGGGTGACCAACACTATTAAGGTCACCAATGCACAAAAGAACTAGGATGGAAAACTACCATCCATCAACAATCTGCAAAGTGTTAGGGATGTCGCCCATTCCCCCTCACTCTGTGAGACACATGGTCTCCCATACTCTTTTAGTTTGCTTTGCTCACCCATATGTTTATTTAATTAAATAGCAACAATCATTCAAAGAGAACAATAATAACAATAATAACAACAACAACATTAACAATTAATAATAATTCCAAAGTTCGTAATCACATCATCAAACAAATGAGAATAAGTCCATATTCATATTAATAAATAGAAAATAAGTCTAGGGATTAACAACCAATTTATTACACTCAACACCATTTGTAATGGTACACAAGAAGGAGGATGGCATATGTGTCTAGATTATAGAGAGCTCGTGATCTCACTAATAAAGATACGTCTCTCATTCTTGTCATTGAGGAATTGTTATATGATCTACATGGGGTAGTTTACTTCACAAAGTTGTATTTTCATTTAGGGTATTGTCATATGATAATGGAGTAAGATTCATTGGGCATACCTGGTGATTTGCATCACTATCCTTGCGATTGCTCTCAATTTACAAATGGAACAATACAAATTGTTGATAACAAATGTGGAACTATCATAAGGGATTGTAATAATAAGTATGTTGACTAGCCATTCTCCAAAAAGTAAGAGAAATATATGTGCTAAGACTAGGAGAACTATGTAAGATGGGAATAACTACATCTATCCACCTCCCTGGAGAAAGAACTAAGAAGATGTATCTGGCATGATTTGTGTAAAGTAGGAGACTACCTAGCTAGTAGACTATGAGTTCTAAAAGTGGAGTTAGTCTAGAAGGGAGGTATTGGGGATTTTGTATTTCCATGGGTTATTAAAGATGAAGTATGTCCATATGACACTTTAGGAAAGAAAGAGAATGTAGGGACATAATGGATTCCTTGATAACATCATGCATCAGGAAAAACACCATCCCAAAAAAGAAGAATCATGTCCACATCTATGTGGTGATGAAGGATACAATTAGGAAAAATAATCTAACCAAAGAGAGACTTATTACTTTTGTGTAGGTTTTTGATACATGTGAGAAATAAATGATGTTCTCTACACACCTTACTCATCTAAAATTCCTAGGGATGCTTGAGATCCAATCATTGCTATTTAAAAGTACCAAAAGAGTGTACTTCCTACTTATCGACATGGTAGATTTTTGTAAATATAAATGGGAATGTCACTCTGATGATAAATCTATGGAAAAACATGGTGGATTTGTATGGGAATCAACACATTAGTGATGGAGACAAAGTTATGGGAGTATATGTTTACCACTTCGATGTGATACCTTGTGCTCATTTTGATGTAATGGTTGTATATGGACCTAGTGTTCTGACTATATGGTGTTGAATGAATGTTTTCTTGATTAAATAAGTAGAGAGGACTATAACAACTCAAAATTAATCACTTGAAATTACAAATAGAATTATTTTTTTTCTAAGTAAATGAATAGACCTGTATTCACTATTTACATGTTTTCTCCATCAATTTAAGTTCAATGGCAGTTGAGTTTATAACATATGTATTTATGTGCTTTGTTATCTGAACTATCTCATAGTACTTTACTATTTTCTCTATGTATCTTTTTAATGATATTTTATATTAGTTTTCTGCTCATTTGTGAGTACTTGTAACTATAAATTTGCCTTATATTAAGGACTCTTTGTCGATCATTATGCGAGTCTGTTACACCTAAAATACTACCATCATGAGACTCAGTGTAAGCATCCTTGAAGTTTCCTTGACTAAGTCATTAACCTCGAAGAGATGCAAACTCTTTTATTCTAGGTTTTGGGAGGTCGTCGTAAGTTGTCCTCATGCAACTTGCAATGACGTAGGTTTTCCTCTTATAGACTGCGATGATGTCAGTTAATGGACAAAAATAGCTTCTTCGAGCCCATTCTCGAAGCTAGCTGATGTGTATCCCTATTCCTATCCTTTGGGGAAATTGGCATTCGGCTCCTAACCTCTTGGAAGGATCACCTATCTCTGTCCTACCATATCTCAACCTACCCTATCCACTTAGTCCTATATAAATGAAGCTCACTCCCATTCCAAAGGGAGGAAGTCTATAGTATCTAATTCCTGGTGAAATTAGTTTAGGGGATATCTCTACTCATCCTTGAGATATCCATCATCCCTTTCGATGATTCGACATTGGATTCATCGGAGAAGGATTGCTACGTTAAGTCATTGGTTGTAATCTCTTCATCCTATGTATTTCCCTTTTAATATAGTAATATAAGTGCTTTCCACTATATCTCATTGTGTTAATGATATCTTTTGTAGTTTGCTTACATAACTACTTACTTAGATCTATTATTGTTTAGGTGCATTTTACTACTTGCTTTGTTGTGTTGTCTTGACAGGTTTTGCAGCTTGGATCTGAAGGCCATCAAGCTTCGAGCAACATTAAAGGAAAAAGGATAAATTATTCATAAGGTAATAGCATGTAGTTCCTTGATCTCTAATTAGATCTAAGAGATTTATTTATGTAATCTCTCTATTTGTTCGAGACTCACGTTGAGCTAGGGAGATCATGCCTTGAGTCCGATCTGGGTAGATTGTCCGTCAAACAAATCTAGCAACCATACTAGGGAAGTACTTTGTTTAGTTTTCATTTGAATGTCACTTTCAGTTGATTTCATTTGCAAGCCATATTTTTTGCGTCCTATGTCTTTTTCACCATCAGATCTTCACTTAGAAGAGTCTGTAGTCCTCCTATGAGTCTGTACTTACTATTATCAAACCATTTTATTGCTCATTGTTTGGATATTTGTTCATTCTTGAACTTGGATCTCTCTCGTCGCACCTGGGTAGTGAAACCAGAGCATTGATTTGACCTCTGCTTCTCTGTCTTTTGGCCTGTCATCGCAACCCATACACTCGTGTTTTGCGACATCGTTGCAATTCCCGCACCGGTGACCTACGACGGTCGTTCTGTGTATAAACAAAGACTGCTCCAAGCTATCAAAATTGACATATGGGAATCCCCTGCCATATTTTTAATTTGAGTTTTGGTTTGCTGTGCAGACCTCTCTGTGCTGCAAGATCTAGTCAAAGACCCTTTTGATAAGTATGTTGAAAGTGTTTGGTTTTTCTATGGGTTGTATTGGGCCTCATTTCTTAACAAGTTCTAATTTGGTAGTGGTGGATACTTTTGTTTCCCCATCTCCATCCACTTGACCTTGGTATCCCTCCTCTCCTCACCTGATTTGATCTTTGCATTAGATCTGATCCCAAAATCCTTTTTGCACTTGTCATTTATCTTTGTTTCCTTTCAGCTGCTTGACTAAGTGTTTTGAGTGTTTTGAAGTGTTTTCAATCCATTTGAGTGCTTGTCATTTTCTAAGAATTTCCTGAGTGTTTAGGGAGGTGCAAATCAACTTTCTTTTCAGTTTTCGTGCTTATAAATATCATTATTATCAAGTTATTATCTTGGCATATCATTGGAAAATTGAAGGTGCATCATTTTACTGTGTTCAAGTACATTTGAAAATTATAGTAGAATTTGCTTCATTCATTGGAAATCATCATTTATTAGTCTTTTGGATTAGTTTGAGAAGAGTTAATCATTTGTGCTTTTCGAGAATTATGAATCATTCATTTTCTTGAAAAATTCGGATGAGATCAAGTTTTTACAAAAGTAATTCCATGTTTGAAGAAATCGTATGCATTCTTGATTTTTTTATGCTTTTAAGCCATCATAGTGAAATTGAAACATTAGAGTGCTATAAACAGGAAATTTCCCTCTTTTCACCTCTTAAAGTTTTGATTCGAAAAGACAAAAGAAAATGTTTGAATTTGGTTGTCATGATTGTTGATTTTTTTACTTTTGCTTAAAAAATGGAAAAACAAAAAGAGTTTTTTTTATCAAATTTTGTAGATTTTGGGATTGTGTTGCATTTTGTTGCTTTGATAAAATCATTTGGAAAGAAATTTCTCCTTCCCACACATAGAGTTCATCAAAATAAAAGAATACTTTCTGCATGTAGTTAGGGTTGCATTATGTTTACGATTATGTACTCACCTCACGCGTTCGCCTAACCGTCTAGATAAAATTACCAATAGAACTAGGTTAAAATTTTTAGTAACTTGTGTGTTAAGTTAGAGACGTGTTCCAACGTCGTAAAATGTGGCAGCTATCGTTACTTTCCAGCATTGTATTCCGGGGGTATTTTATTCTTCCACGTACTTGTCGGTATATCAAATATCTTTCACGTACCAACTAGGTATATCTAAGCTCTTTCACGTACCCACCAAGCACTTCGTGTGGTTGGCGTATATCGAAAGTTGTTTCACATACTTGGCATATATAGAAAGGTGTTTCACGTACTCGGTAGTATATAGGAAGGTCTCATGCCGTACGGTTGTGCATTAGACATCACCATTACGGATTTGAGCTCCCACATACCTTGTGTATATCAGGAGACACCATTATGATTCCTGAAACAAACTGAGTCAACCATTTGGCCATCTTGGTAGAGCAATACACTAAGAACAACACTCGGGGACATTACTACACATGTATTGTCTAGGTAATCGGGTATTCGAGAAAGGGTATAGTCCCAATCCTCCTTGTCGCGTTTTATTGTTGGACCCTGCGGTATATAGCGATTTGCGAACCCTTGACAATCCTGTGAGGTTCCAGACTTTTGAATCCACTCCTATCACATACGTTTGCTTGCGACCTTAGTTTGTGTAGGATTTTTCTGGACTGCTTTTCTTTTGTTTAGCTTGCCCTAAGAGAAAATTTTGTTTCAGTCACTCTGGCTGACTTTCCTTAGAGAAGGTCCCATAGGATTCAGAACTTGCCACCCGAATATCCCCTTAACCAGGAGGTAATTTCATGGGTAAGAATGGACCCACAAGCCACGGTCATGTCACCTAAAGTAGAAAACCCTACCTTGAATGTTGGAGCACATATGTTTCCTCCAGATTAACCCGCCTCCCATCCCCCCCAAGGTTAAGAGGTATAAACGTCTACTCCACAAGTCTTACCTCTCATATTTTCAGAAGAGCCTCGATCAGTGGAATGGTTAAATCCACCCCAAGACAACCATGGAGCAGCTATTGGACAACATCTCTAGGCCACCCAGTGGCTCACTTTTTCATTGCATCCCCACCTAGTTTGGATACTCCTAACAACTCTCTAGTACCTTATCAAGAGCACCTAACTTGATTGCACACTATGGACGCGAATTTTTAAAGACAGAGCCTTACAAGAAGGGTCGAAGACCTAACATTACCTCCTTATCAACCACTCCTGAATCGTTATTTATCTTGTGATTCACTGGAATCATTCACGCAACACGTGACCACTTCTGAGGCTAGTCAACCATCAACTCCTACACATGAATCTCCTAGACAAGAGACCAGTCATATACCTTAGACGACCCAACCTGTTGAAGGACAATAGTCCAACACACACGTTACTACCACGATTACATTACCCATTCCTTTCCCTCCATAAAACACACGGGGAGGATACTCTTTACCTCCTACCTTCCTTACCGGTAATGTTAATCCTACGGTAGATAATTAACAACCCATGTTGGGTCAACCTATACTTAGTGGTTAGAAAGTCGTTTCTATGGGAAACCTCCGTCTCTTAACCATAATACTGCAGGAGGAGTTCCCATCGGTCCTTCCATTGGAAATTCCTTACCTCCTGGACCTTCCACTACCAGATTATCCCATGTTGGGGGATCGTTTAATGTAATTCAACCACCATCGAGTCAAGCATATCTAGGTTATCTTAACCCATTGTTGGGATAACTCAATCCTGGAAACGCACTCTACGGGGAACCCTACCCTGGAAATCCATACACTCTATGGGGACATCAAATTTTTTTACAACATGGACCCCCACTTATAGTCCCTCAAGTCCCTCCACCCTTGTTTGGCCTACCCCCACCTCCCATTGGAGGCGGTCGGCCCCCACATAACTCTGCACGAGGAGGACCTCTACCTTCTGGTGGAGGACCACCTCATTTTGGCCATAATGGCCCAGCTCCCCCTTGCGGTGGAGGTGGTGGCCCTCCCCCTTTAAGCATAGGTGGAGGACCACCCCCGTTGGTGGTGGAGGCCCTCAACCTCATGCTGGAGGACCATCCCATCCTTGTGGTGATGGTGGAGGACCATCCCATCCTAGTGGTGGTGGTAGAGGAATATCCCATCAAGGTGGTGGTGGTGGAGGACCATCCGATCCTGGTGGTGGCGGTGGAGGACCACCCCATCCTGGTGGTGGTGGTGGAGGACCACCATACTATGGTGGAGGTGGTGGAGGAGGCCCTCACCCTTCCGGCAATAGCGGTGGACCACCACCCCCTCCCGGAAAAGGTGGTGGAGGACCACCCTATTTCGGCAGTGGTGGTAGACCACCACCTGCTCCCGGTGGAGGCAGTGGAGGCCCATCCTATCCTAGCAGTGGTGGTGGACCCCCACAATTTGGAATCGGCCCACCCCCTCTGGGCGGCAGAGGAGGGTCCCCACCTTATGGTAACGAGCAACCTTATTATGGTAACGGGCCACCTTATTATGGTAATGGACCACCTTTTATGTGTGGTGGACCTACTTATGGTCCAAGCGACACACCCCCTTATGGTCAGTTTCTCATGGGAACACTTTACAATCAGTCGATTAAAGGTCCTACCCGTCCATACATACCTTATCAGTACTATCAGTACCTCCAACTAAACCAATAGCTGCCCTTTTTGGCTAATTTGGACTTACCCGGCTTGTCTCGTATGACGAATGATCCCATTTTCCATGGGCATAACTGGCCACCCATTCTGGTTAAGTTACCATCAGATATCCCCAAATTTGATGGCAAGCCTTGTGAGGATCGTAAAAACCATGTGATGACCTACCATTTACGGTGTTCATCCAACTCCTTGATGGACGAGTCGATCTATCTTAGGTTATTTGAATGGACTCTCACCAACCTGGCTTCCAAGTGGTACATTGATTTACCACCCAATTCTTTTCTCAATTTCCAATGTCTTGCTATTTCATTTTTGACCCACTTCCAGTTTCCCATTCGCTATGGGACTAGTATTGACTTATTGACATCCCTTCGCAAGAACACTACCACTCATCTTTCCAATCATATTCATGAATGGAGGCAAATACGACGTCTTATTAAGGCTCGTATTCTAGACCAACTCTTAGCTGACTAGTTTACAAAGTCACTTTTACCCGTCGTAGCTCGAGATGTAGCTATGGGTGGAGCTGTCACTGAGGAATAGGCTGTTTCCTGTGCCCATTACTTAGACCTAGTCTATGCTCAATTTGGCACATTGTATGAAATTGTTCCTAATGCGCATCACGCCATGTACGATCCCTTGAAACCACCCAAGGGACCACAAATTGATGGTATCATTGGATTCCTTGCCTCCCATCGTTCTATTCAAACTGGTGGCTCATCAAACCCCCAAGGTTCTTCCCCATCACCACCACAGGATGGAAACATCACTACCAAGTTCACCACTCCTGCTTCCATCAAAGAGGTGAACTCTATGCAATTAGCTTCATGTCCGAAGTCCGGTGGTAATAAGAAGAACAAAGGGAAACCTAAGAAATATTCTAATCAACAGGAGCCCAATCCCACTCAAGAGGACACCAAATAGAAGAGCAAGTTAAAGTATTTCTGTTTGTTGTGCGGTGGAGACTATTTCTCAAAAGAATGTCCCCACCGAGACGAAGTTCAAAAGTTTTTTAAAGGGACCAATACTACCATAGTTCTCAATGATCCCTTCCCCACTCAAAACTAGCAACTCATTGTACACACCTCTTCTTCCCAAGGAGAAGCATTCTCCATCGCACATGTTCTCGTGATGCGTAGTGAGACTGTCAACTTGAACACTTGTTCTTGTTTGTATGAGTCTATCTCGACAAAGGAACCCATTGGAAGTAATACTAAAAAAGCTTCCACTTCAATTCCCGACGTCACCGTATCATCTGCTTCTCTCACCATTGAGAAGCCCTCTTTCGAGTCAGTAATGCATCCTACCAAGAGCATGATTAGAAAATTTGTTTTCAATCCTAATGCTTGGGCCGCTCAGAACTACAATATTGTAGAGGACCTGGAACAAGCTCCTTGTGCTATGTCGACGCTCGAGGTCTTGCAAAATTTTCCTAACCAACATAACACTTTTCTCGCTGCCATCGACGTGGTTGATCCAGATTCATCGAATACCATCATATTTCGGTTGGAATACTTAAAACCAAGGATTTCCGATCAGTTGGCATTTCAAGTTGCCACAAAAATGGTTGGGAAGACAATCCATCATACCATTTTGGATGAGGGTGCCTCTACTCCAGTCATGTTGATCTCATGCTGGAGAGCCATTGGCTCTCCCGAGTTGAACTGTTCTCCTACCACTTTGAAAGCATTCAACGGATGTGGCTTTCAACCTCATTGGTTGTTACAAGCTTTAGCAGTCGAGTTGGGGGGAAAGACTGCAACCATTAATATGGAAGTGGTCACTGCCCCGTTAGATTACAACATTATGCTTGGTCGTAAGTGGTTTTACACCATGACTGTGGTCACATAATCTGTCTTCCGCATAGTAAAATTCCCTCATCAAGGCAAAATTGTTACTGCCGACCAATTGGATTTCCGTACACCTGACACCGCTACTCATTCGGGCGATAATGTTCCATTACTTGGACAATCTTTGCATTAGTATAAGAGCGTGGGGGTTGTCCTCACTAAGGACTCATCCCCTATGGGTGTTTTTCCTACTTTGGTTACCCCAAATCATCTTGCCATGGTGAACATGATGTCCTTGTAGATTCCCAACTCTATGGATTCATGGCTTGTACCTGACGAAGCCACCACACACCTGATTGAAGACATTATGCCTCTTTCACCCACTGAACTTACATACAAGGATATCTAGTCAGTTCCAGAGGACCACTTATCTGTGGCCACCTCTTGTTCTCTACAATGGACATCATTCGATCGTCTTATGTCGACATTTCATTCTGACGAGTCCATTATGGAAATCATGAGTGTGGATGATCCTTCATGGGAAGACCTCCATCATCGTTCATCTTTCCTTCCTTAGTTGGATACTATGGAAAACAACATTAGCACCATCTTTACACCAGATGTCTACTCTGGCTCTCAATCCTCGATATTCACGTGTCAAATGGACTATGAAGGCAACTTGGACAACATCGAGCCTACCATTTCTGTCGACATATCGGCTACTCCTGGTGTAGTGGAACACATTCGTTTAGGCTAGAAGTGTTCCCGTGAAGAAATCACAATGTTTATGACCTTGTTCAAGCAATTTCGAGACGTGTTTGCTTGGACTTATGAGGAGATGCTTGGGATAGAGCCCGCTATTATTTTGCACACGATTCAAACCTAACCAGTTCGACCAAAGTTGCGACTGGTACACCCCTGAAAGACTGCGACAATCAAGGAAGAGATTGGAAAGCTCATGAAAGCTCTTTTTATTTACCCTGCCCCATTGAAAAAATGGGTCTCAAAATTTGTCACTGTAGCTAAAAAGCAGGGTACCATTCGCATCTGCATCGATTATTGAAATCTCAACAAGGCTTGTCCCAAGGACAATTACCCGATGCCCTTTATCGACCAGATCATCAAAAACTGTGCGGGAAGCGTCATCTTTTCATTCATGGATGGCTTTTCCTGCTACAACCAAATTGAGATCCACTCGGCTAATCAGCACAAGACAGCTTTCATCTGTCCTTCGAGTACATTTTCTTATCGCAAGCTCCCTTTTGGTCTTAAAAATGTTGGTGTCACATTCCAGGGGGCCATATCATATTCGTTTCACGATGTGAAGGTCTTTGTGGAACCTTACTTGGACAATCTACTTGCCCATTCATGATAGCACGAATACCACATTGATAATCTGACAGCGATTTTTCTCAGATGCAGGTGATATAACATCTGCCTAAACCCTCACAAGTGCATCTTCTATGTCGAGTATGGACAACTCCTCAGTTTCATAGTCTCGAAAGATGGGATCCGCATTGATCCCCTGAAGGTGGCAGCCATCATTGCTCTTCCATTTCCCACCGACATAATGGAACTTCAAAGTTTGCAAGGGAAGGAAACTTATTTCAGGCGTTTTGTTTGTAATTTCACACAAAGTACATAGGGCTACATGAGATTGATGAAGAAAGATGTTCCGTTCACATGGGATGACCAAGGTCAACAATATTTTGAAAGCTTAAAACATGTTATCACACATGCCCCTATGCTCCAACCACCCAATTAGTACAAGGATTACATCCTTTATCTTGCCGCTTCTTCCACCACGATTACCATGGTCTTGGTCCAAGAAGACAACAACGCCCAAGAGCATGTGATATAGTATGCAAGTAAGGGTCTCATTGACGCCAAAACTCGTTATCCACATGTCGAGAAACTCGTTCTCACAGCAGTCATTACCGTCCAAAAGTTTCGACATTATATATTGCTTTGCACCACCTCCATCATTGTCGATTCAAACCCCATGTACCACATTTTGACACGTCAGGTGCTTGCAGGCAAGTATTCATGCTAGATTGTGATACTGCAAGAATTTGATCTCCTTTTTGAAAAGGCTAAGTGGAAAAAGTCTTTCATGTTTGCTAAGCTAATCTGTGATTTTCCCTAGGCTGATGTCGATTTTGAGCCCAATTATTCTCTTCCGGATGAATCATTGTTCCTCATCAGCACGTTTGATCCGTGGTATGGGGATATTTATTTATATCTTTAGACCCGACGTTTCATCCCTCACCTCTCGCAAGATGACCGTTATCGCATATGCCACCATGCAAAGTATTATATAATCATTAGTGATACTTTGTATCGTCATGGTATCGATTCTATCGTTTGACATTGTCTCACTCATGAAGAGGCTGAACACATTCTAAATGACTGTCACGTTGGGGCATGTGGCCATCATCTCTTTGGGATGGCTACAGCCTAGAAAATACTTCGCGTAGGATATTTTTGGCCATATATCTTCAAAGATTGTATCGAGGCCGTAAAAAAATGTCCTCCATGCCAACACTTCCAAACTAAGAAGCGCACCCACCCCACTCCGTTACATTTAGTTATTTCTGTTGTCCCCTTCACTAAATGGGGTGTCGACTTCATGCACTGTAGACCTACCTTAGTTGGGGGGCATGATTACGTCATACTAGACTTGGATTACTTCACAAAGTGGGTTGAGGATATGCCTACATACATGGACAACGACAAAGCCGCCGCAATCTTCATGTTTAATCATGTTATAGCATGATTTGGAACTGCTCAAGCTATAGTTACTGACCATGGTTCTCACTTAATGAACCATATGGTTGATGAGTTGAGCACTAGATTGGGTTTTTTCCATGAAAACTCAACACCATACTACCCACAGTCCAATGGAAAAGTAGAGGCCATTAACAAGGTCTTGAAAACCATGATCCAACGCATGGTGAGTATGCACAAGTCCAACTGGAAGAATATGCTCTTCTCCGCACTATGGGTTTGTTGAACTTTCGTTAAGACCGCCACTAAATTTACTCCCTTCCAACTAGTGTATGGATTGGAGGCCATCCTTCCGATTGAGTGTGAGATTTCGTCCCTCAAACTCGTAGTTGAAATTCTCCCTAACACTACTGCTGAGGAAGAACGCTTCCTCTACCTAGCTAAAATCGACAAGACTCGCCGTGATGCAACTCTTTCCCATGAGGATCATAAGAAATGCATCAAAGTGTAGTACGACAAGTCGGTAGAACCTCGCGTCTATAGTGAAGGTGATTTGGTCCTCACATATGACCAAAGACATGATAAAATGGGGGCAGGAAAGTTTGAGTCCATCTGGCATGGATCTTACATAGTGAAACGCATCTTAGATAAGGGAGCTTACGAGCTTGAAGACTACAACAGGATATCTTTAGGTGAACCCCAGAATGGACTTTCCCTGAAGAGGTAATATGCCTGAGTCTTTCATGCATAAGTACTTTGTATATACTGTACATGGCGTGTGTGTTTTTGTGTGGTGTGACACTTTGTTTTTGCTTGCTTAGGTCTTGTTTTGTTTCTTATTCCTTGTTCTCTCTGCATGTGTAGATGGTAACTTGCTATAGATTCACAGATGGCTCCAACCAGCATACCCGTAACCTTGATTCAACATCCTGGGTGCTCTATTCTCTCACCGGTGAGCTTATCAACTCAGGAGGAATGTGTCTAGGTTTCATAACCAACAATGTTGCAGAATATCAGGCAGTCATTGGAACCCTATCTGATGCTATTTCTTTGGCTATAAACCACATTATTATCCATCTGGACTCTCAACTGGTGGTCTCTCATCTTAACCGTGTTTACACCTTCTGCGATCCTACCCTACTCCGTCTCTATAAACGAGTTCGTCTTCTCGAAAGGTCCTTCAAATCCATTCAGTACTTGCACATTCCACTAGACGTGAACACAGCTGCCGACTCCATGGCCAACTTCATCTTAGATTGGTACATTGCACACACATAATCATATTCATGAAATTTAAAAGTAGACATAACATGTAAATAATTCATTGTATAAGCAAACACATAAACAAGATCACATCATTCATCCATTAAAAAAAATAATGTATAAAGCCGCCAAAGTGTCTATATATATATATATATATATATATATTGTTAGGAACCCATGTCTTTACTTTGTTAGTATATTGTTGTTGGACGCATATGCTTTGTAAGTCATCTCATAGTATTTGTTGATCCATAGTTTATATTAGCCCATAGTATTGACCCACAGTATTGGACGCATATGCTTTGTAAGTCGTCCCATAGTATTATATGTCCCATAGTTTTGACTCATAGTATTGGCGCCTAGACTTAGACCATGGTTTTCATTGACACATAGTATTGACCCATGGTATTGGTGCCTAGACTTAGTATATAAGTGTGTGTTGAGGCCTATGATGGCACCGTGAAGTTAATTGCATTGAGCTTGCTCAAAGGAGGTCGCCCCCTCAAAGTGGCCCGTGATCAATATAAAAGTGATTTTGAGTCTATTATTTTTTATATCTTGTGTATTTGCATTAATTAATTATTGCAGGTTCATCACATCTGGTATCAGAGCACTTTCTTGGGCTTGTTCGGTGGAATTTCTACCAATTTTTTGTTTTTTCGCATCTATTGCAGCTTCAAAGTTGGGAATAATCCCTATCCGCTTAACTGTGGGAAGTACTTGGGCATAAGCCCTGAAACTCATTGTGAGGAGTACCACAGGAATCCCAAAGTGGTTGTCCCATTGAGAGGACCTGCCACCGAAAAGGGAAACGACCCCTACCTGATTGACTAGTTCCCACACGTGAGGTAAACCAAGAGCTGTCGTTTGTGGCAAACTGGTTATCAGTTTTACCTGAGTCATGGAGTGAGGGGTACTGCCCCAATATGCAAGCCGTCCGCTCCAGATCCATCCATTTTAGATCTATTCTGAAAGTTGTTCCAAATCCAATCGCCATTTCAGATCCAGCCATTTTTTATCCCTTCTGCGCCATTGCAGATCAATCTGTTGCGGGTCCCTTCCACGCCGCTGTCGCTCATCAATTTCTGGAAAAAAAAAAAAAAAAAGGAAGGAAGGTTTTTCGGCCATATCCCCCTTGTTTCAACTATGTTTTCCCTAAAACTTCATTGACATCCCTGCAATCCCATTCTGCATATTTCATTCCTGAAGACCCTATCCCAAATTCCACTTCCCGAGACCTGAAATCCCACATTTGTCTACTTTTAGGGTTTGCTATAACTTCTTCAATATTCACCCGATTGCCTTCAAATTTTACCATAGAGTTCCCACTTCTGAAATCCCCATTTTTTGTTTCCCTGTCCCTCAGAATGTGTTGAAAACCTAGTCAAACCCCAATTACCCAGCTGAGTTTTTCCCAAATCCAAATTCCCCCTTACTAAATACGCTTGTGTTTGTGTTTTTCTATCCATTTCCCCCCCCTACAAAAAAAAAAAAAATACTGGTTATGGTTGTCACTTGCACAGGAGGAAACACTATGGAGGAAGCACTTGCAACCATCCAAACCAAACTCCAAGATCTGGATGAAAAATTTCTCAGCCTCCATCTTCAGCATTCAGCCATGAACAATAACCGACAACCAAAATCTTTTGCAGCGACCGGGTTCTCTTCTTCCAGCAATTTTCATAGGCCGAAGCTTTATTTTCCTCGCTTGAATGGTACTGATCCGACTGGATGGATATACCGAGCATAACAACATTTCAGTATACATAATACTTTTGATGTCCAGAAAGTTCCACTTGCATCCTTTCATTTGGAACAGGAAGCCCTTAAATGGTACCGTTGGTACATCAAAGCTCATCTTGAGCCAAACTGGACAGATTTTTGCCAACTCCTTTTGCCACGATTTGGTCCTAGTGCTTTTGACGACTTCATAGGAGCACTCACTAAACTTCACCAAACTGGCACAGTGAGAGAGTATCAGACGAAATTTCAGAAACTAGCCAATCATATAGAAGGATTGTCTGATGAATTCTACAGGAGTTGTTTTATCAATGGTCTCAAGCATGAAATCTGCTCAGATGTCAAAATGTTTTGTCCCAACACAATGATGAAAGTCCTACGGTTGGCTAAGCTAACCGAGGACAAGATCGTAGTTCAACAACGCTCCAAACCCACCTTTTTTCCCTTCAGAAATATGGGTTCCCAATGACCTTCCATCACGCCTGCTCCTGAACCAACTCCTATCCTGCAATTGTCTGAAACAGAGATGAAGGCACGCCGAGAAAAAGGGCTTTGTTATAATTGTGATGAGAAAGTAACTCGGGGACATAGATGTGTTCAACAAAATCTCTATCTCTTGGATGTGGATTCTCCGCCTGCCTCAGAACTTGATGAAGAAGCTCTAGATACAGTAGATGATTAGGTTGACTTTCAACACCCGCCTGTTAACACCCCATCTCAGGACGACCCACCCGAGATATCTCTCCATGTTGTAACCAACGTCACCACCCCACAAACAATGTGAGTTAGGGGATACTTCAAGAAGCTCCCTCTTACCATACTCATTGATCCTGGTAGCACTCATAACTTCATTGATCCTTGGATTTCCAAACAGGCTGATTGTTTTGTCCATCCTTGCTCTAACTTTGAAGTCATGTTTGCCAATGGGGGCACCTTACCTTGCAAGGGGAAGTGTCACAATGTGCGTATCTCTATGGAAGATTAAAACCTGCGCTATCACATGTTTTCCTTATCCTTAGGCGGATGTGATGTGGTTTTGGGTGTTCAATGGTTACACACACTTGGCCCCATCTTATGGGATTTTGCTGAACTTTGGATGCAGTTTTCAGTCAATGGGGCACAACACAAATTTATGGGCTTACAACCATGGTCTCTCTACATCATCAATTCAGATTTCCTAGAAAAAATACTTAAGAAGAATTCACATCGTTTCATCGCTGAGCTCCATTCCATTCAGATGCACCCATCAACAGTCTCCACTACTTCATTGGATAGATATGCAGGTGTCTTTGTTGAACCAATGAGCTTGTTTCATTCAAGATACCTTTCCGGTAAGAATTTAGCCACATCTACCTCTCAACAGGAAATGATGACTATTTTGCATACAGTACAGAAGTGGCAGCCATCCCTATTGGGGAATTATTTCTGCATCAAGACTGATCTCCAGAGTCTGGAAACTTTCCTCGAACAACGGGTGTCCTCCCCAATACAACTGAAATGGGTTATCCAACTCATGGGTTATGACTATGCGACCACTTACCAGAAGCGTAAGGACAATATGGTGGAAGATGCTCCTCCTCGCACATTTGATGACCCAGTTTCTCTTACAGCAATTTCTCTACTTGTTCCAAATTGGTTGCAATCTATTCAATGGGGCTATCTCTTCTATGAACTCCATGCTTCTTCATCAGTAGGGCACTTTGGGTTCCTCAAAATGTATGAACAGGAACAATGTAACTTCTTTTGGCAAGGAATCAAAAGGACACTTCAATGGATGGTGGTTGACTGTGATACTTTCCAGGTCAACAAGGGTGAAACGATCCTCCTTTCGGGACTGCTCGAACCCTTGCCCATCCCTCCACAGATTTGGACAACTATTTCTATGGACTTCCTAGAAGCGTTCTAGTGGTATAGTACCGCATCTAAAAAGACACCATATGAAGCAGTCTCTGGAAATGCACCACCAGTTCTTCCATATACCTTCAGCAGCTCCCCAGTTCAGGCAATTGACTCAATTCTTCGAAACCGTGATCAACTTCTTCTCATTCTGCAGGACAATTTTCACATGGCAAGAATTCGACTGAAACAACAAGCCGATCAACACTGTTCTGAGCGCACTTTTCACATCGTTGATATGGTTCTTCTTCATCTACAGCCTTCCATGCAATCCTCCCTGAAACTCCAAAGGCACCAGTGGCTCGGAATGCAACCTGAGGATGCTACAGGGGACCCACTCCTTTAGATTCTTAATCAATTTCCACATCTAAAGCTTTGAGGACAAAGCTTTTTCTAAGGGAGAGGGGATGTTAGGAACCCATGTCTTTACTTTGTTAGTATATTGTTGTTGGACGCATATTCTTTGTAAGTCATCCCATAATATTTGTTGATCCATAGTTTATATTAGCCCATAGTATTGACCCACAGTATTGGACGCATATGCTTTGTAAGTCGTCCCATAGTATTATATGTCCCATGGTTTTGACTCATAGTATTGGAGCCTAGACATAGCCCATGGTTTGTATTGACACATAGTATTGACCCATGGTATTGGCGCCTAGACTTAGTATATAAGTGTGTGTTAAGGCCTATGAAGGCACAGTGAAGTTAATTGTATTGAGCTTGTTCAAAGGAGGTTGCCCCCTCGAAGTGGCCCATGATCAATATAAAAGTGATTCTGAGTCTATTATTTTTGATATCTCATGTATTTGCATTAATTAATTATTGCAGGTTCATCACACACATATATATATATATATAATCAAGATAATGTAGTGTTGATACAAAATTCTGAAGCACGACGACTTTTAGTGAGTCTATACAAAATATGAGGCCTGATAGCTTTAGTAGTACAAAATCTGAGGCTCACATAGCTCTCAGTACATACATAATAACATTATAGGGCCTGAGGCCTAGCCCACGCACCTCTAGGTCTAGGATCTCTCTCCTACTGGACATGGAAGTAGTCAACTACCCTCGCCACGTTGCGGAGTAGCGTACCAAAACGCATAGTCACACCGATTGTGTACCTCTGCATGGGCCTCAGAAACTCATGTACTACCGCATCTGGGACATCCAACGTCATCCTAGAAAGGTTCTCATAGACGTCATCCATCTCCATGATGGAATCGTGCATGGCTGGGGCTACTGGTGGTGCCTCTCCTCTCCTCGCTAGTAGTGAGACTCCCACTGGCCGTGAAGGGTCCACACCTCCACACACATGTTATTAACTCATCAACACTATCCAAAAAAACATTTATTATAAATACACAAAATTAAAAAGTACAAGGTTCATTGTTCTTACCGATGTCTCCCCACTCTAACTCCTTAGGTAGAACTAGGTCTAGGACCTCCCCGAAATCTGTACAACTGTATGGGTAGTCCTCTGTCATGAGTATCTGGCCTTCCATCCAAGTGAAGAATCTGGGACCGTACCCGATGATAGGACCCCCACCACCATGGCAGGCCATCAACTTTGTCCATCGAACCATGTGTGGACCCTTGGGATCCCTGTCATCCATAGTCACCTACGGGCATAGAAGGGGAACCCGCTCCAACAAGAATGAGATCTCTATCGATTTATACCCAAACTGCTTGATCTCTCTGCACCGACACTTTGTCAGCTAAGATTGTAGGTTGGTGAGGAGTCCCTCACACCAGTTGAACACCTTCAGTGACATGCAGTCCTCTGCATATAACATCTGGGACGTGGTAGCTAGATGAGCCGCTTCGCTCCCTTCTATCCTCACTATGGTGCAAATTATAGCTCACAGTGGATGATGTTGCACCTCTTTGATGGGAATATTCCCACTAGAGGCACGAGCATGTGGAGTACAGTGTTGAGCAATCAATTTGTCTACTATTCGGTCACTCCCCTGTGATCCGATAAGGGCCACATTGTCCCCACTGTGAGACAATCTAGTCAAGAATTAGATGTCCTCGACATCTATAGTCAGTATGTGCTCTCCAATCACAAAGTACTGCTGTGTTGTGTCCCAACAATGGACCATATGTTCTAGCGGTAGGAATTGGGCCCTCATGCCCTGGACATTGAATAACTTCAGTAGCCCACAGTTCTGCAATGCCTCTACACATAGTGGGTCATTTGCTGCTTGCACATAATCTATCTCATGTTCTCCCTCATGCCACTTTAGAACCATGTTCATGGACACAAACCTGTAAGCAAGAGCATTTCAACATCATTAAATCTCACCCAAACCATTAAAACGTTTTCTTGTGGCTTGGTTTTTATTTGTGGGATGGACGTTTCCGCTGTCACACCCCGTCCTTACAGACTGAGCGACATCATCGCAAGACACCCTTGCGGGCATTGCAATGACTCGAGTTCATCGCAGTTTTCGTAAGGGAGATCTGCGACGACCCGAGGGCGCACAAACACCTCACAAAACAACCCCAAAACCCTAAAAAATGAACAAAAATTGAAATTCTAAACCACTAGAAATATGATGGCTAAGATTTACGGTTACCTGCTTTGAATGACTCATGAAATGGTTCCTCATAGCTCCTACAATAGGCAAATGAAATTCTACTATGAATGGCACTTTCTTCTCCCCAATTTGGCAAATAAACAATAGTAACTATATTTGGTCATTCTTTCTATTTTATAAACAAAAGGGAATATTCTTTTTCAAATAATAGATGCTCTTTTGGTTATTTGCTATAGTTTGGATCATTTTACCGCATTTGAATGCCTGGTTGACTATTGTTCCTAGTTTACAAGCATGCCAGAGACGTTAAGTGTTCCATTTGCGTCGTTTTCACATTGTTGTGATCATCTCAGGTATGAACAACCCCTTGAATGTTTTGTCATTATTTTTCATCTGTTAGATTTTGATTGTTTAATCATGATGAGTTTAGTCTTTTTTCTTTCTCATGCTCTTAAAACCATGAGAATAAGTCACCGAGTTATGATTTATCACTTTTTCGGGCTCGTTAACTCCTATGGAAAAGGAACCCCCCCCGGAGTCTATCTTTAAGCTCTATTCAGCCTCTTGAAATACAAAAAGATTTCCAAACGAACTTGTCACGTTCATGCTTGTTAAAGAATTTGAATGGTCATCTCCCTAGTGATAGTTTACCCCTTTTTTGGACCAGGGGGCACTTTTTACGAAAAAGGTATACTCTAGCCAATCATGACTAGAAGAGTCCTCTCCTGCATTGTTTTACCCTTTTTCGGGTGATGACGCTAACTTTATGAAAAAGGACTACTGGAGTCTTCTTTAGTTCTTTTCAGACTCTTTAAACATGAAATGACGACCGAGTTTACCTTCTATGGGCTCGTTAAACTCTAACATTGCAGGACCCGCCATGGGACGAACCCCTCCTCTCCCAGGTTCATAAAACATTTGGGATTGGACTCATCTAATGAGATGAGCTATACTAAGCATCTGGTTACCCTCATCAAGCTCGTAAAAAACACATGAGGCACTCATCATTCATGATGGGGAAAAAAGAAATCTTTTACGTTACACACTTTATCTGTGGAAGTACCTAGTCATTCTTGAACATGGCACTCATTTGCATTTGCATACTGTAGTTGGATCATCTATTTGTTCTCGAGTCTTACCTACTTCATGAGTCTAGTCAGTCCTTTGAGTCATTCAAAGAACGATTCCATCATCAGTTGCATTAAGAATTTAATATCATACTCATCATGTCAATACTGCGAAGTCATGCCATGCCCATGTTCAAGAATATTTTCACCACTCATTTTTTGCAGTTAGTACGCTTTCCACCATGTCGGTCTATTCTGATTCAGTCCTATATGTTACCATTGTTAAGATTCAATATGATAAGACATCAAATATCAGTATTACATTCCATTTCACAACAATAGCATATACATGATCACTAAAAGAACAACAAGCACAACATAAACACAAGAGACACAGATTTATCCTAGGAAACCGTCATGGGGTAGAAAACCTAGCAAATCTCTCTCAATATAAATGACGAGCAAGTACAAAGATGTAATCCTCAACCATGAGCTCCTTCTCCTCCATAGAATCTCTCTCTCTCTCTCTCTTATGCGCTAATCACAAGTGAGTGAATGTGTGTTAAATGAGGAACACACGTCCTTTATTTATACACAACTCCGACTTGACTTTTACACTAACTAGGTCGGACCCAACTTTAACCACTGGGTTAAACACCCCATTACAAATGACTCTGGGCCGACCCCACTAGGGAAGTCTAACGAACCAAGTTACCACATTCCGATGGAGGAATAAACATCTTCGGATATACAATAAGGTCTTCATGGAGGAATGAAACATCTCTGGAATAATAAAGTACAAATATAATATTCTTAGAAGTTACAATATTGCAACACTCCCCCTTAATGAGAAAGATATTATAACAACATCTATAGGAGAAAGGATTCATCAACATGATACATGGTACATCTCTAAATCATTGGAAGCTTTATTCATACATCATTAGTAACTCAACTAGTTACCGGAACATCTTCAAGATATTCAATCTTGATCTTCATCTTCTACAACACCCAAACAGCTACAGTAACATCATCATCTGGATCACTCGATCAACAGCCTCATCGTCTGGATCTACCGATCAACATCATCATATGAATCTCCCGATCAATAGCCTCATCATCTGGATCTATCAATCAAACCATCATTTGGATCCTCACGATCAACAACATCATCATCTAGATCATCATGATCAACAACATCGTCATCTAGATCATCACAATCAACAAGATCATCATCTAGATCATCACGATCAACAACATCGTCATCTAGACCATCACGATCAACAACATTGTCATCTAGACCATTACGATCAACAACATTGTCATCTAGACCATCGCGACTAGTAGCATCGTCATATGGACCATCATGATTAGCAACATCATCATCTAGACCATCACGATGAACAACATCGTAGCAGCATACTTTGCAATACACATGATCCAATTACAGGATGATCAATCCAGCTCAGTTTAGGACGTAAGTCCAAGGATGAAACAATCCTGTCACATACATTTTGAGCCAAACATTCAGGAATGATGCAGTCCTATCATGTACATTTTGAACCAAACGTTCAGGGACGATGCAGTCCTATCATGTACATTCTAAACCAAATGTTCAAGGATGATGCAGTCCCAATCTGCTTACAGGATAATCAATCCTTCTCACTTTAAGACACCTCTCATGTCTAGGGATGATGTAATCCCAGATCAACTTACAGGATGATCAATCCTTATGACTTTAAGACACCTCACCATGTCTAGGGACGATGAAATCCCGATCTACTTACATGATGATTAATCCTTGTCACTTTAAGGCACCTCAACATGTCTAGGGATAATGCAATCCCGACCACAGTGCCACTCCTTTTTCATACTGGATGTTACCTATATTAAATCTAGGATTTTACCACCTGTGAATGATCACCTACTGCTACACTGAGCAGTCCAGGAGCGAACATTACATCATTACAGGACCTGCGAATGATCACATGCTGCTACACTGAGCAGTCCAGGAGTGAACAGTACATCATTCCAGTCAACCACAGAGCCAGGACTATTTCAACTAGGGTATGAGCTAGATCAGATCTAGGATTTACAACTACAGAGCTAGTACTATTTCAATTGGCATGTGACCTAGATCAAATCTAGGATTTACAACCTGTGAATGATCACCTACTAATCCAGGAGTGAACATTACATCATTACTGGTTTTGTGAATGATCACCTATTGCTATGCTGAGCAGTCCAGGAGCACACATTACATCATTCACCAACATCTTTCTCAAAGACAAGATTCTACGGATCAATTTAGGGACTGAAGTCTGGGTATGATACAATCCCTCTCGTCCACTAGGGACCACTTCTCGAAGACATTTGTCTACGGATCTATTCAGGGACCAAAGTCTTGGGATGATACAATCCTCTCATCCACTGGGGACCACTTCTCGAAGACAACTGTCTATGGATCTATTCAGGGACCTGAGTCCAGGGATGATACAATCCCTTCTTGTCCAGTAGCGACCAATTCTCGAAGACAACTATCTATGGATCTATTTAGGGACCTAAGTCCAGTGATTATACAATACCTCCTCATCCACTTAGACAAAGTATAAGGACCATGCATCGAACTCATCGTCGAAACCAACAACCTCATCATCGAACTCATCGTTGGAACAAGTAACCTCATCATCGATACAAGTATCCACAATATTGATACAGTATCCTTATCAATACAGTATCCACATCAACGATATAGTATCCTCATCAATACAGTATCCACAAAATATCAACATCGACCCTATAATTGCCCCTTTCGAGGAGGGTCCTTTTGAACTACACCAAGTTTGTCTAAAAAATACTCAAAATTTACTCAATACATTGGTTTGGTCAACACATCAACAACTTGTTCATCAGTGCTTACATACTCGAGCTTGATAGCTCCTTTCTGCACCATATCCTGTATATAGAAATATTGGATCTCTATTTTCTTTGAATTATCATGGAACACTGGATTCTCTGTCATCTGGATACAAATCTGGTTGTCACACAGGATCATAGTGGACTCCATCTCTAAGTCAAATAATCCTGATAACCATTTCCAAAGCCATATCGCTTCACAACTAGCAGAGCAAGTAGCTATATATTTCACTTCAACTGTGCTCAGAGCCACTCTAGACTGCTTCTTGCTAACCCATGAGATCATGGCAGATCCCAGAAAATAACATCCACTCGATGTGCTATTCCTTTTTGATACACTTCCTGGCCAATGAACATCTATGTAGCCATCATGATCTCCAAGATAACATAGACCAAAGTCTATCATACCCTTTAGGTACCTCGTCACATGCTTTGCAGCTATTAAGTGAACACATCTAGGTTCCACTAGATACTGACTCAAGGTGTTCACAACAAAGCATATATCTAGCCTAGTGTTCGTCAGATACATCAATGACCCAACAATATGCTTGTACAGAGTTACATCCACTAACTTTGATGAGTCATCCGCTAACAGCTTCAAGTTGGAATCCATTGGAGTGGCAATGGCTTTACATTTCAACATATCAAATCTTTTCAAGATTTCCACAACATACTTTCCCTGGTTGAGAAAGATTCCTTTTGAGCCTTTCCATACTTCTAGTCCTAGGAAGTAATGCATCAAACCGAGATCTTTCATCTCAAGCTCTGTAGATAGTTTCTTCTTGCACTCGACAATCTTTTTCTCATTCCCAGTCAGAAATACATCTTTACTCTTGGTAAAGCCCAAGCTGGTTAAGAAACTATCAATTCTCCCTCTGTGACTGAACATCATTCACACTCTGTATTGAGTGATCTTCTGCATATCTATCTGTGCCATATCCCGTCCGATGGGTCTAATGATATGAGCCTCAAGATCATTGGAACTCAGTGGTGAGTTCCTTCTTGCATCCATGTCATCTGTATAAAGAAACCATCTTCAACCTTGTAGCAAAGGTTGAAATCCGCATCACCCATGGTGATCATTAATCTCATCAAACGATTATCGATCCTAGGTACCCGTGCAGATATTTCTTCAATTGAATTCTGGGAGTTTTCTTTATTCACACTTCTTCTTCAATTACACCATTAAGAGAATGGTCTTATCTAGGCACTTGGATCAAACATCTCGCCATGGTCCTCTTTCTCTTTCTAAGAGAATATTCTAGCCACGAGCCTTCTATAGTATGTTTGATTTGTAAATTTTCTTGTTGAACATTCATCACTTGTTCAGTGTTCATCATTCTTCATGATCTTTCCTACAAATCAAAATTAATTACATGATTAGTAATACTTCATAATCATCAAATCATGTTGACATGATAACCTATTATGAATACGGATATGATTCACGTAGTTATGCAGCTATACTGACCAATACTTTGGCACAACACTTTTCCATATCTTGTATGCATACAATGGCTATCTAGATGCCTTCCATCTCTACCAGAACATACTATCAAGAGCGTGCAGATCTCTTAGCATGTCAGTAAAGAGGTTTCATTCTAGACAAGCAACAATGGAATGTTTGTCCAACTTACCAATCATATGCATATTAGTAGTATATTGTTCAATGTTATATTAATGCTTACACTCAACATGATATATTCTAGGAATACAAATATGCATACAGCTATTATGAGCAATATCATTGACTATTCAAAGATTCAAGAAGTAATTCAAATGACAACTTAATAAATTATCTTTTATGGTTTCTTCCCACTATATGTCTTTGAACTTCTTATCCATCCCGAACCACTATGCATTCTCAAGTGTGCACTAGTGCCATCCTCATGATCTCATACATTCATTCGTATAGACTTAATAATATCAAAACATTACGATTCTAAATAATATTAAGTATGTATGGTCATGATCATTTCATACATAGCGATACTTACCTAAGATCCTAACAAAAAGTAGGATTCTAACTTGATATAGGAAAACATACCTGGATTATCATGCTTGGTTATGTCCAACATACCCAAACAATATCTTATTTGTTCTCTTCAATGATTTAGAGACCTTGTGCGAGAACCTGAATATCTCGTAATTTAATAATAGTAGAAAAAAGTAATGCATACCTTGTAAGTAGAGCTTCTATGTGGTCAAATACTATGGATGAGTCTTTGTCTTTATGTCATCATGGTCATAGAATTTGATTTGTCTTTCCTGATGTACCTGTATCTTGTTAGCAGAAAAAATCATCCTCATACAACACCACAAGTGCATTAGTACAATCATAAGTGTCATAACCCTAATCAATGAATGTATTCTATCATTCACATGCATTCATTATCAAACAATCATAATTGTGCTAACATCAATGATATGAAGACAAACATATCCTAAACTTAATCATGAACAGATTTCAACACATACCTATATCTCCTCAAGTCAAACCTATCGAGATTTCTTGTAGTTTTCTTATGTAAGGCCTTAGCCTAATCTCCCACTGAAACTGGAACTCCTTCACTTATGTAGGTGTCTAATTATCTTCTAGGATTAACCCAATCCACATTGATTTGTTGAGACTGGATCTAGAGCTGGATTAGGGTTTGTAAGAGAAACCCTAAAAATTCAAATTTTGAATTTCAAACTTCTAAATGGATGGAAAGATGTGGCTTCTGAGATGATCAAGCTGGTATACTTCAATTTTGAAAACTACAAAATTTGACCCCTTGAAATTGCCTTTGAAACTTCTGGATCTTCTGGATAGGATCTCGAAATAGGGTTTGATAAATCCCGGTCTTCTGCCCATACAAAAGGTTTGATATTTTGTTCTAAAATTCAATTTTTATGAGGAGCTTCCAGTCGTGGTCACATATTTCCAAAAATTCCAACTTTTGTACAAGCCCTAATTTTTCACGTTTCCGATCAAAATCCTGAACTAGGGTTTGATCAAGCCCATCCTTCTTCCCAACAAAAAAATTTGATCTTGATCTCTAAATTTTGATTTTGATGATGAGAATTTAGCCGTGGACTCCGATTCCAAAAATTCCAACTTTCTCTGAAGCCCTAAGTTCCCGCAACAATGATAAGCCAAGAATGAAGGTGCTCAGAATCCAATTCTGTTTTGACAGAAATATGCACCTGACTGTTTCTGGTGCATCTCTGAAATTACGAATCCATAGGGCTTGCATGCCTCAATGTCCAGTTACCTCGCTTTCAACATGAGTTTACATCAATGACTCTTGATTGAAATATTTCGTTAAGCATTTGACTTCAGCTCATTTATTCACGCTTGATGATATGTACTGTGATACCTTAGGAATCATTGACATTAATGGTGATTTCCCTCGTGCTTGTTAATGGTATACATCAATGACCGGTAATCAAGTGGTTTCTATCATGTTCAACGTCAAGACATTTGTAATGACATGGATAGATTCGTATCATTGCAGGTTCATCTTGAAGACCCTGGGAAGTCATGTTTTACCTAGGTTGCGATGGAGATTTTTTTGAGTCATATCACACAGATCCACGTTTATATTGGTCGTGGCTATGTTATCATCTTATCATGGATTTACGCTTGTGTCTAGTAGCCATGATTGTGTTCAGTCGCTCATTACTACAATGGATCTGCAATGTATTAGTCAGCAGCCATGTTGTGAGTCATATGAGACTGTGTACTCGGAGTCAGTTGTACTACAGCAGTGTCCTTCATCCGACGAGCCATTGCCATTCCTTCTATCAAAGCATTTCACCTGTCCAATATTTAAATAGCTTCATGCTTTGGGGGGCATTCTGTTACACCTAAAATCTTACTATCATGAGACTCAGTGTAAACATCCCTGAAGTTTCCTTGACTAAGTCATTAATGTGGAAGAGATGCAAAACCTTTTATTCTAGGTTTTAGGAGGTCGTTGCAAGTTGTCCTCATGGAACCTGCGACGTCGCAGGTTGTCCTCTTACACACTACGACGATGTCAATTAATGGACTAAAATAGCTTCTTCAAGCCCATTCTCGAAGCTAACTAATGTGTATGCTTATTCCTAGCCTTTGGGGAAGATGGAATTCGGATCCTAACCTCTTGGAAGGATCCCCTATCTCTCTCCTACCATATCTCAACCTTCCCTATCCACTTAGTCCTATATAAATGAAGCTCACTCCCATTCCAAAGGGAAGAAGTCTATAGTATCTAATTGTTGGTGAAATTAGTTTAGGAGACATCTTTACGCATCCTTGAGAGATCCATCATCCCTTTGGAGGCTTCAGCATTGGCTTGATCGGAGAAGGATTGATACGTTAAGTCATTGGTTGTAATCTCTTCATCCTATGTATTTCCCTTTTAATACAGTAATATAAGTGCTTTCCACCAAATCTCATTGTGTTAATGATATCTTCTGTAGTTTGCTTACTTAACTACTTACTTAGATCTATTATTGTGTAGGTGCATTTTACTACTTTCTTTGTTGTGTTGTCTTGATAGGTTTTGCAGCTTGGATATGAAGTCCATAGAGCTTGGAGCAGCATTCAAGGAGAAAGGATCAGCGATTCATAAGGTAATAGCATCTAGTTCCTTGATATCTAATTAGATCTAGGAGAGTTATTTATGTTATGTCTCTATTTGTTCTAGACTCACGTTGAGCTAGGGAGATTAGGCCTTGAGTCCACTCTTGGTAGATTGTCTGTCAAACAGAGTCTTCACTTATTATAATCTAATTACTTCTGGTTGTTTATATACTCATTTTATCTGCTCATTGAGATAGGCATAAGTTCAATGCATTCTCTCTGCTATCCGACCATGTGTTCACATAAACTTAATTACATGAATTTATTTTCCAAAACATGGATTACTCATCCAATAGATTATATGCTCGCATCTTATATTTAACTTTTGTTCTTATTATTCTTGTTTGATTTCTATATATTAGGTAACATAGTATTTTATATGCTTATGAATATCCTCTATATTCATCATGATAATACTTGCATAGCTATGAGTTGTGACCAATTCTTGGCTTTACATAGCATCGTTGTTCATCACAAAATGGTTCAACTTGGCTTAATAGTTATAATGCATAGCATTGAGCTAGAATATATACAATGGGGTCTTCGACGCACCCTTTATATATATATTTTCTTGATGATTTTAAACCAATACCTTTATTATTAATACAACCACTTCCTTCATTCTATTAATCGCTCGACATGGGTATATTACATAGATTAAAGCTAACACTTAACATTTCATATGTAGGTGTTAATGCAAGGATTTGACCCATGGTCTCATCCATTACATCGCCTATCCAAGCTATTGGGTTCCATGTCATAGTTGGTAGGTATTGCAATGATGGAGTTGTCCATCCTGGAGTCCATGTAAATGCTCATCATTAATCATCTCAACTACCACAATGTTGTGCATGCTACGTAAGTTCAAGTCATAGTTGAAATTCTTTTATTGCTTGTTAAATAGCTTGTACTTCACCTCAATAAATACACCGATGGTTTTTCCTCTTCATAAAGCTTCTCGACTTCATTATGAATTTGGTTTGGAGCATCGAGGGTTATCTATGCAACCGTTGAAGGAGTTCCTTAGAATGAACGAATATTCATTGTACATACTTGGTTATTAGTATCACTATCCTTGCAATTGCTCTGAATTTACAAATGTAACAATACAAAATGTTGATAACAAATGTAGAACTATCATAAGGGATTGTATTACTAAGTAATTTGAGTAGCTATTATCCAAAAAATGAGAGAAATATATTGGATAAGACTAGGAGAACTATGTAAGATGGTCATCACTACATTTATCTACATCCCCAAAACTAGAACTAAGAAGATGTACCTGGCATGATTTGTGTAAAGTAGGAGACTACCTAGCTAGTAGACTATGACTTAAAAAAGTGGAGTTAGTCTGTAAGGGAGGTATTGGGAATTTTTTTATTTCCATGGGTTATTAAAGATGGAGTATATCAATATGAGACTCTAAGAAAGAAAGATAATGTAGGGACATAATGGACTCCTTGATAACATCATGCATTAGGAAAAATACCATCCCAAACAAAGAAGAATCATGTCCACATCTATGTGATGATGAAGGATGAAAATTAAGAAAAATCATATAGCCAAATATAGACATATTACTTTCATGTAGTTTTGAATACATTGGAAGGATACAGTTGTGAGAATTCTATATAGGTTGAATACCATGAAAGAATTCCAATAGCCAAGAATCTTGAAGAAAATAAGTCCTCACAAGAATTATTCAAAGATATGCAAGAATAAGAAGAAGAAATATTGAGACAGAAACATAAGAGAACCACAATTTTAGCCTAAAAAACTTCCAGTATTCACAATTTCCACTAGTGGTTCAATATACCTAATCAGTAAAAAACATAGATGATGGATAAAACAAAATAATATGGTTTACCTAGAGTGAAACTCATCCTCAAAGAACTACAAGTAATTTTTTCTATATAAGTATGTGTATAGTCTACACAAAGAAACAATCCAAATACTATAGTCATATATTTTAGATATGTTAAATATTTCAAAACAACATGTTAAATATGTGAGATATGCATATATGCCCACTAAGTAGATCGAAGCTCTAAGGTTTTCCTATAGAAACTTGATAGAGACACTTTCAACCAACTCAAAGATACCTCTATTGTACCTTCAATCTACTTAGCCTACCTTTCCATATGCCATATAAAAACAGGGACATCTAGTTGGTACGAGTGTTATGGCATATCCTCTCTAATTGACTTATGGTAAAATACTTTCTTATGTGTTTACATAACATTAGGAGCTCAAAGGTGTTATTCTATAATGGCTCACATCTTCTCAATATTGTCTCAATAGCTTAGGGAGCATCACGATGTGGTTATAAGTGTATGACCTCTTGTGTGAGGTGTGCTCTTATGGATTTAAGCAAGCAAAAACCTCATTTCATCTCATTAGCAACATTTACCTAGCCATTTTTCATATGTATCAATAGTTGGGAGACAAACAACCCTAATACATGTCATATGTGGTAGTTTGAAAGATCCTTTATGCACGTGTAGGAGATGAAGGAATCCCGTTCCACTCGCCGGTTTGGGTTCCGTGACCCCGAAACAATTCCTCAAAGTGTCCCTGAATGGGCCTGGGTTTATTGACAAAAATTCCTGTACCACCAAAACCATGACTCTGATAGCAAATCCATCAATTCTGATGTATCCAGAATGCCAAGTTTCAGTGAGGGGACCCCCCATACCATGCCACGAATTCTTGGAAACAGTCTTATTGTTCCATCTCTGGAGCTAGGGTTTTGCTTAGTGAAGCCCATTCCAATATTAATCAAGGGGGTCATTTGCAATCTAAAGGCTCCTGGGCATGCATGTACATTGTCGACACGTCCACAATGGCCACGTGCACGGGCAGAAGCTGATGGAACCGAATTTTTCTCGCCGATTTGGGTTTCATGCCCCAAGAGCAATTCCTCAAAGTGTCCTTGAATGACCCTAGCGTTCTTGATCAAGATTCCTGTAGAACCAAAATTGTGACTCTGATTGTGAATCTATCAATTCTAATGAATCTGGGACACCGGGTTACAGCTATCCCCCCCCCCCGCCACACCGTTCCTCGAAGTCTCAGAAACAATGTTATTGTTCAATCTCTAGAGAAAGCGTTTTGCTTAGTGAAGGCCATTCCAATATTGATCAAGAGGGTCATTTATGATCCGAAGGCTCCCAGGCATGCGTGGACATCGTGAACACATCCACAATGGCCCCATGCATGTGCAAGAATTGACAGAACCCAAGTCCACTCACCGGTTTGGGTTCTGTGCTCTCGGAGAAATTCCTCAAAGTGTCCCTAAATGGACCTGGGTTACCTGACCAAAATCCTCGTAGCACCAAAACCATGACTCCGATCATGAATATGATGATTGCGATGGATCTGGGATGCCGATTTTCAACTAGGGCCCCCCCCACACTATGCCTCGAAGTCTCGAAAATGGTCATATCGTCCACTTCATTTGTAAATGAAGAAAATTTAATTTTAGTGCCTTTCTAGCCAAGGTTGGAATCCAAGCATGCAGTATGATTCCTCAAACCATTAGCATAACAAATTGTTACTAAATTTCATGGGTATTTGGTTAGTTCCATGCTAGGAATCTGATGTGGATTTTGTAGAGAATAAAATGATAGTAAAATATAAATGGAAACACACAGACAATGTAGAGAACACAATAATACACTAAAACCCAAATTCTATTAATAAAAGAAATGTAAATTGCCTATAAAATGAAAACCAATAGAAACTAGCTTTAATGGTTGTAGTTTATATCTAAAGAGAGATGTTTTGATTGCACTCATCCATAAAAAACCATTACAAGATACCAAAATTGTCTTTTAACAACAAATATCATGATTTAAGATGCAAAAACCATAGAGATCCAAAACCTCAACCCAAAGAAACTATGTTGCGAAATGAATGTGAGCCTTATGGAGGCTAGTTTATATGTCAAGGGAGAAACGTTTTCATATAAAATCGATGTAGGATGTTTCTTATACTTTTACAAAGGTTAATGAATGCTTTATGTGCTTGGTAGGCCATGCAATAAAAATTGGGACACTATGTTAATTTAAAAAAATGTAAAGTAAATGCCCAAAAGACTATTGGAAGTTTGGAACCTAAACGAATATAGTGAAAATTCTATGATGTGGAACCATCATTACCCAATGGTACATATGAATTCTCACTAATGAATCCTCACTAATATCCATTTGTCCCTATTATCCACTTGCATTAATTGTCCCCTAGTAAGAAGAAAATAAATGACCCCATTTGCATTAAGTTCCTTGTTCACTTAGGAAAACTTCTATTGAATTTGACTATGAGTGAGCCATTTACTTTGGTGAAAGAGTTTCCTTGCATTTATGATGACTCGATAAAGTTATGAAATACTGAGCTCTAGCCATGTTGAATAAAAACAAGACTCTCCTTCTAGAATGTTCTACATTTTAAATTTATACACAACTATCATGTTGACTACCTACCTATATCCATCCATTAAGATGAAAGATAACAAGGTTATGAAAATCTTGAAAGGAAAAATGATGTTCAAGACATATGTAGTTCGAGTTTTCTAACATACTTGAAAGTATAATTTTGTAGTAACACATCAAAACTGCCTTGGAAAATTAAGGCTAACACGTAACTCTATATTTTTTCCATGTTCAATATCCACCAAAAATGGAAGCATTTAAAAAAAACCAACAAAAAAAAACATCCTTTGAGTCGACAATTCTATGGATAAAGAAATAGTAATAGCATGGTTCAGTGTTAAAGATACACTGAGTGCATTGCAATGCACAAAGTTTGAAGGATTCTGAACCAGTGAAAAATTAAAAAACTCTAGATGTTATTTGGATAACACTATTGACACAACTCTTCTCAACATGGGTTCACTCTATCATCAACAAAGACCAACAACCCTTATGCACTGGACCAGAAAGGAGTTACCCTTCCAGCAATGCCTATGAAGCAGACGAGGTCTCACTCGAAGTGAATAAGGGTGTTGCGGGAACCAAGCTTCCACATTTGCGAAGAGGATATGTGTACGTTAACTAGAGATTACAATATTTACCACAGTCTATTCAACCAATCATTCGCATATTTATTTCAAAGCATATTCAACAGCACATTCATGTCAACCAACAACATGCACCAATACAAATCAATAGAAAATATTAACCCATCATCGCATAACAACATAATTCATAACCAAACATATTCATTCATTAACATCTACAGAACAAACCTCACAGATAATAGTCAACAGAATCCAAAAGATTGCATTAATCTCCAAAACTTAGATGCCCTTAGGCTTACAATCTTGCTCTATTTATATGTTTTTCTCTTATTACAATCAGGTCCACATGACCGACTCAACATCATGGCGAAAGGTCCTTCTTCTGTGGAATGACCCTTTCGCACCTGTCGGCTTCCACACTTCTTGCGGATATATCCAGTGCCAACAGGCCCCCAACAAAAAATTGTGGCTCCTCCCGAGTCAGTTCAACGGAACACTGCTGGTGTGCATCCACCCTGTATTGTGCTTGGTCATCTTGAAACTTTTCTTGCTGTCTAGAGCTCGTTGTTGGGTACTTCGCATCCACATTTTTCAGTCGCTGGTTCCCTGTCATGTATTTTCTAGACTCATCCTCTAGTCTCTTGCAACCTTCATCATCTACCTCTCTGGATTCTACTGGATCACTCCCTGGTTGTCTCTTCCAGAGAAAGGGGCTGTCGACGATGCCAAGGTGGGAAATAGGCCGAATACTCTGGCACATCTATTTTTTGCCTTGCATTGCTTCCTCCCAGGGTCAGGGTCCTGCTTCCCTTCTTCTTGTGGTGTTCGTTGGGGCCCGGAAGCTGTCAAATACTACCACATACTTAGACATCTCGAATGAAATAACCGAGTGTATTGGTTTCCTATGGATCCAGTCGCTGATGCATACTCATCGTTCCGGCCCATAGCACCCCTAGAGCACTACCACACGAAATGCAATGGAGCATTTTCACAGCATCCTTGAAACTCCTAGCTTATGCAATGACCTGCCTCGCTCTCAGCATCAGTTTCCTACTTATGGAAAATACCTTGGTGCTCTGTTGGGTGTCTGGTTCCTGTATTTATGCATTTCCCTTGTCCAGGATGTTTATTTCGAGAAATCCGTGGCGGATGCATTCTGTTGCTACGCTGATTCTATAATTATTTCATCTGCGTGGGGTGACTGGTTTCCTGCATGCGAGATGAGTGACCATACCGCCCCCCCCATCTGGTCCTTGTGTCATTCTCGTGCGAACTATCATCGTTGGTGCCTCCGGCCATGCTGTGTGCCAAACGTGCCCCATGCCAGTGCCGCTTTATGCCTAACTAATCATTATCCATGTTTTTCAAACATGTCATCTGAAAAAGTCCCATCCATACTGATTTGATAGAGTCGCGATCCTATTGCGATCACAGTCCATACTCCAAGCTGTGAAACAATCCTTCCTTAATTATTTTTTTTTCATTATGCGTCAGATCATCCGCTCTATGTCAGGTCATGGTGATAGAGCTTCAACCTACTCCCATTGACTAATTTAGGTAACAGTACCCCATCAAAGCTCTGTAACTACGCACGCCTCCAGTCAAAGTGATAATGTGTGGTCTGTTGAATATTGTAACTTCAAAGAATATTATATTTGTACTTTATTATTCCGGAGATGGTTCATTCCTCCGAGGTAACCCTATCATGTATCTGGAGATGTTTATTCCTCCAGGGGTTTGTATTAACTAGGGTTATTAGACCCACCATGTGTGGGTCGGCCCGGAAGTTATATTTTAGGGGTTATTAGACTTCTCCAGGTGAGGTCGGCCCCATTAGTCTTTTAGTCAGTTGGGAGTCAAGTATAAATAGAGGAGGTGAACTCCTCATTAGATCATTCACTCACTTGTGGAAGAGTGCGCACTAGTTGAGGAGATCTGCTAAGGAGTCAAGGAGAAGGAGCACATCTTGTATTTTGGTTGATCATCTTATTGAGGAAAGCTTTGCTGGGTTTTCTACCCCATGAGGGTTTCCCAGGGTATATTGTGTGTCTATCTTGTGATTGTGTTTCTTTCAGAGATCTTGTTTGTCTATTTGGTTTAAACTTAACATGGTATCAGAGCTAGACTGAATAGGACATCTTTCACAAGGTAAGAATACCTCTTTCTCTCTCTTTGGTGAAGTTAGGGTTTTCAGCCCAAAGTTGGTATTATTGATTTTTGGTTGCATGGCTGGATAGCTCTCATCAATACCTTTCTTTTGAGCCATAGATCGAACTTTTTGGTTGGGTAGAACTTCGGGAAAGTCAAACCCTAATTCTACCAAAAGTGCGATACGTCAGATTTTGGTTTCAGAAAAAAGTTGTAATTTTTGATTTCTGATTACATGGCTGGATAGATCTTCTCAAGAGCATTCTTTTGAGCTATAGATCGAACTTTTTGGTTGGATAGAACTCCGGGAAAGTCAAACCCTAATTCTACCAAAAGTGCGATAAAATTCTGTTCCAGATTCCGGAAAAGTGAAAAGTAACTTCCCAGGTAAGTCTGCTCTGTCTCTTGGACTCCCCCAAGAGAAGATGGCTCCAAATACTAAGCTTGAAGACAAGCTAGAAGGCATAGAGAATTTCCGGGCATGGAAATACAGAATTGGTCTCATTCTTGAGGAGAATGATCTTGCTCATTATATCAAGGAGGAAGTTGCAGAACCAGAAGATGATGAAGCCAAAGAAAAACACAGGAAGGACCTGATTAGGGCAAAGAGAATCATAGCTGATTCCATTAAAGACCACTTGATTCCCCAAGTGTCTTCCAAGAAGACTCCAAAGGAAATGTATGATGCCCTAGGAAGAATGTATGAAGGAAAGAACATCAACAGGAAGATGAATCTAAGGACTCAGTTGAAAAGTACCAAGATGCACAAAGGAGAATCCATTCAAGACTACTTCTCAAGAGTCTCTCTAATCAAAGAACAACTAGATGCCATTGGTGATACTCTTGATGAAGATGAACTTGTGATGACAGCTCTAAATGGTCTCACTAGACCTTGGGAGTCATTCATTCAAACTATGTGTGCCAGAAAAGAAAGTATGAAGTTTGATGTAGTATGGGAAGATTGTGTTCAAGAGGAGGCTAGGGTTGCCAACAGAGAAGCACTTCTCAAAGAGGATGACCAAGCTTTGGCCACCCACACCAAAAGAGGAAAGAGAGGCTACTTCAAGAAAGTGAACCACAAAAGGCCTCAACCCTCTCATAGATTCAAAAAGAAAGGGGGAGACATCTCCACAGTCCAATGCTTCAATTGTCTCAAGCTAGGACACTATGCCAGAGACTGTACCCTACCAGAGAAGAAGAAGAAAAGGTTTGTTCACAAAAGACATCATGCTCATATGGCAGAAGATGACAGTGAAGAAGAAGAAGAAGAAGAAGAAGAAGTGGAGGAAAGGCCTCAAAAGAAAAGATCTAAAGTAAAGAAAGAAGAACCAGAAGAATATGTACTATTTTCTGCTCTCTCTGGATCTGTGTCCCCTGGTGAAGGCACTTGGCTCATTGACAGTGGTGCTTCAAAGCACATGACAGGTCATAAGGAAACTCTCTCCAAGATTGAAGAGAAGTCTTCACCACAGAAGGTATCTCTAGGAGATGATTATCAATATCCCATCAAGGGAATTGGTGAAGCAAGCTACAAGCTTGATTCAGGAACACCTTTGAAGATGAAAGAAATTTTATATGTCCCAGGTTTAAAGAAGAATCTACTTTCTATCTCTGCACTAGACAAGAAAGGCTTTAGAGTAGCCTTCATAGATGGTCAAGTACTCATGTGGACCAAAGGAAAATCAATCAAAGATGCAATTGTCATTGGTGAAGAAGAAGGAGGACTTTATAAACTCAAGGGTCATCCAGAATCTGCCCTTGCTCATGAAGTTTCTAGTCCCAGTGAGCTATGGCATAGAAGACTAGCTCACATTAACTATAAAGCTTTACCATATGTGAGTAAGATGGTTATAGGTTTGCCAAACTTGAAGGTTGATCATGATGGCTCATGTAAAGGATGCAAGAAAGGGAAGAATATCAAGAATCCCTTTCCGAAAAGTGAAACAAAGACTAAGGGTTCTCTAGAGCTAATACACTCAGATGTATGTGGACCTATGCCTACCACATCTCTAAGTGGGTTTGAATACTATCTCTCTTTCATTGATGACTATTCAAGAAAAACTTGGATATACTTCCTAAAGGGTAAGAATGAAGTCTTTGGAAAATTCAAAGAGTTCAAGGCTCTAATAGAAAACCTCTCAGACAAGAAAATCAAGATTCTCAGAACAGATAATGGTGGAGAATATACTTCCAAGGAATTTGAAGAGTTCTGTAAAGAAGCTGGAATCAAAAGGGAACTAACCACTCCTTACAATCCCCAACAAAATGGGGTAGCTGAGAGGAAAAATAGAACCATCATGGAAGCTGTAAAGACTATGATACATGATCAAGACCTTCCCATGTATCTATGGGCTGAAGCAGCCAAGACAGCAGTATATGTTCAAAATAGACTATCTCATAGTGCTCTTGACTTCAAAACTCCAGAAGAAGTCTTTACAGGAAAGAAGCCTGAGGTAAGTCATCTCAAAATATTTGGGTGTCCTGTGTACATACACATTCCAAAAGAAAAGAGATCCAAATTGGATCCCTCAGGTAAGAAGGGAATATTTGTTGGTTATTGTGAAACCTCCAAAGCCTTCAGAATCTACATACCAGGTTTCCATCATATAGAAATAAGTAGAGATGTTACCTTCGATGAGGAAGCAGCCCTCAAGAAATCTAGAAAGTGTCAACTTGAAGAAGTTTATGAAGAAGATACATCTCCCAGAATCTCAGAGAATGCTCACATTCCTGAAGAGGACACACCAGAGGATCATGACATGCTGGAACCACAAGAACCTCCTGTTACAGAATTGTCAAGGAAAAGAAGACCAGCATGGGCTAGAGACATTATTCAAGGAGCAGAAAGATATGGTGCTCCTGAAGGCTCCACTAGAGAAAGAAAGAAACCAAAGTTAGTATCCAACTATATGGCCCTGATGTGTGATCTAGTGGATCAACTACCTACCAGCTATGAAGAGGCAGCTCAAAAGAAAGAATGGGTAGAAGCAATGACTGAAGAATATCAGTCAATAATGAAAAATGATGTTTGGGATATAGTTCCCAAACCAAAAGACAAAAGTGTGGTTTCTTCCAAATGGATCTTTAAAATAAAACATGCTGCGGATGGAAGTATTGAAAAATACAAAGCAAGATTTGTAGCCAGAGGTTTCTCTCAGAAGGAGGGAATTGACTATGAAGAAACATTTGCACCAGTTGCTAGGTACACTTCAATTAGAACTATCATGGCTCTTGCATCCATGATGAAGTGGAAACTACATCAAATGGATGTTAAGACAGCTTTTCTTAATGGTGTAATTGAAGAAGAAGTATACATAGATCAACCACAAGGGTTTGAGGTAAATGACGGAAGGACTCATGTATGCAAACTGAAAAAGGCATTATATGGGTTGAAACAAGCTCCCAGAGCTTGGTACGGAAGGATTGATAATTTCTTAACTAGCATGGGCTTTACCAAAAGTAAAGCTGACCCAAACCTTTATCTCAAGGTGATGGATGATGAACCAGTTATACTTTTATTATATGTAGATGATCTATTTCTAACTGGAAATGAGAAACAAATCATTGAAAGCAAGAAGAAGCTTTCTTCAGAATTCGAGATGAAAGATCTCAGATTGATGCACTACTTCTTAGGATTAGAAGTGTGGCAAGAACCAAGAGGAATCTTTCTGAATCAAGGTAAGTATACTGTGGAAATTCTGAAGAGATTTGATATGTTGGAGTGTAAACCCATGGCCACTCCCATGGACTCCAACTTAAAGATTTTGGTTAATGACTCATCAGAATTAGTGGACCTAACTTTATATAGACAGATCATTGGGTCACTAATGTACTTAACAAATACTAGACCAGATATATGCTTTGCTATAAATACCCTAAGTCAGTATCTAGTAGAACCCAGAAAGGTTCATCTAATAGCTGCAAAGCATGTAATGAGGTACTTAAAAGGTACATTAGATTTTGGTTTACTCTATGATGGAAGTCATGAACTCAAGTTGCATGGTTACTCAGACTCTGATTGGGCAGGCAGTGTCTCAGACAGAAAAAGTACTTCAGGTGGATGTTATAGCCTTGGATCTGCCATGATCTCTTGGTTCAGCAAGAAACAATCCAGTGTAGCCCTCAGTTCTGCTGAGGCAGAATACATAGCTGCTTGCTCTGCCAGCTGTGAAGCTGTATGGCTTCGGAAACTGTTATCTGGGGTGTTTGACTTAGAAATGGATCCCACTATGATTATGTGTGATAATCAAAGCTGCATCAAGATGACAGAAAATCCTGTGTTCCATGATAAGTCAAAACACATAGAGATCCGATACTTCTATATTCGAGATATGGTGCAGAAAGGAGCTATCAAGCTTGAGTACGTGAGCACTGAAGATCAAATTGCTGATATCCTTACCAAACCACTGTCTCGTGTGAAATTTGAATACTTTCGAGACAAGCTTGGTGTAGTTCAAAAGGACTCTCCTAGAAAGGGGGAGTAGCATGGTTCCTGATGACAAGCAAGTCTCATCAACAATGAGACTTCACCTAGTCACTTAGAAATAGTTAGATTTAGGACTATTTTATTTTCATTTAGTTTCACTTATACATGATTTGATGATAGATGTATTAGTGAGAATACATGCTAGATATATCCATGCTTTTGATGTTAGATGTATATATGATTTTGATGATAGATGTATTAGTGAGAATACATGCTAGATGTATACATGCTTTTGATGTTAGATGTATACATGATTTTGATGATAGATGTATTAGTGAGAATACATGCTAGATGTATACATGCTTTTGATGTTAGATGTATACATGATTTTGATGATAGATGTATTAGTGAGAATACATGCTAGATGTATACATGCTTTTGATGTTAGATGTATATATGATTTTGATGATAGATGTATTAGTGAGAATACATGCTGGATGTATACATGCTTTTGATGTTAGATGTATACATGATTTTGATGATAGATGTATTAGTGAGAATACATGCTAGATATATACATGCTTCTGATGTTAGATGTATATATGATTTGATGATAGATGTATTAGTGAGAATACATGCTTTTGATGACAGATGTATACATGCTTTTAGATGTATTAGTAAGAATACATGCTTTTGATATATGACGTATACATGCTGTTGATGCTAGATATTGATTATGTACTTGTATGGATGAGGATACTTGTACTTGTATTGATGAGAATACAGATTGAGGGGATTGAATCATCCCTGGACTTTCAGTCCTAAAGAGAGCCGTAGACGTGAGGTCTCCGAGAATGAAGTCCTTAGTGGACAGTTGAGGGGATTGAATCATCCCTGGACTTTCAGTCCTAAAGAGAGCCGTAGACGTGAGGTCTCCGAGAATGAAGTCCTTAGTGGACAGTTGAGGGGATTGAATCATCCCTGGACTTTCAGTCCTAAAGAGAGCCGTAGACGTGAGGTCTCCGAGAATGAAGTCCTTAGTGGACAGTTGAGGGGATTGAATCATCCCTGGACTTTCAGTCCTAAAGAGAGCCGTAGACGTGAGGTCTCTGAGAATGAAGTCCTTAGTGGACAGTTGAGGGGATTGGATCATCCCTGGACTTTCAGTCCTAAAGAGAGCCGTAGACATGAGGTCTCCGAGAATGAAGTCCTTAGCGGACAGTTGAGGGGATTGGATCATCCCTGGACTTTCAGTCCTAAAGAGAGCCGTAGACTGGGTCTCCGATAATGAAATCCTGAATGAACAGGTAGGGGATTGTATCGTCCCCGGACTGAGGTCCCAGAATAGAACCGTAGACTGGGTCTCCGATAATGAAATCCTGAATGAACAGGTAGGGGATTGTATCGTCCCCGGACTGAGGTCCCAGAATAGAACCGTAGACTGGGTCTCCGATAATGAAATCCTGAATGAACAGGTAGGGGATTGTATCATCCCCGGACTGAGGTCCCAGAATAGAACCGTAGACTGGGTCTCCGATAATGAAATCCTGAATGAATAGGTAGGGGATTGTATCGTCCCCGGACTGAGGTCCCAGAATAGAACCGTAGACTGGGTCTCCGATAATGAAATCCTGAATGAACAGGTAGGGGATTGTATCGTCCCCGGACTGAGGTCCCAGAATAGAACCGTAGACTGGGTCTCCGATAAATGAAGTCCTGAATGAACAGGCAGGGGATTGCATCGTCCCCGGACTGAGGTCCCAGAATTGATCCGTAGACTGAAGTCTCCGAGAACTGGAGATTGGATTGTATCATCCATGGACCTATGTCCTAAAAGGAGCAGGATTGATCATCCTAGGAATATGATCGTGTGACGACGATGCTGATGATCGTGTGACGACGATGCTGATGATCGTGTGACGACGATGCTGATGATCGTGTGATGACGATGCTGATGATCGTGTGATGACGATGCTGATGATCGTGTGATGACGATGCTGATGATCGTGTGATGACGATGCTGATGATCGTGTGATGACGATGCTGATGATCGTGTGATGACGATGCTGATGATCGTGTGATGACGATGCTGACGATCGTGTGATGATGATGCTGACGATCGTGTGATGACGATGCTGATGATCATGTGATGATGATGCTGACGATCGTGTGACGACGATGCTGATGATCGTGTGATGACGATGCTGATGATCGTGTGACAACGATGCTGATGATCGTGTGATGACGATGCTGATGACGATGCTGATGATCGTATGATGGCGATGTTGATGATCGTATGATGACGATGCTGATGACGATGCCGATGATCGGATTGATATCGACACTGTTCCAGTAACTGGTTGAGTTACTGATGAAGATGAATTGAAGAAAGCTTCCGATGATTTGTAGATGTATCATATATGATGACTCCTTGCTCTTGCAGATGTTGTTATAATATCCTTCTTGTTAAGGGGGAGTGTTGAATATTGTAACTTCAAAGAATATTATATTTGTACTTTATTATTCCGGAGATGGTTCATTCCTCCGAGGTAACCCTATCATGTATCTGGAGATGTTTATTCCTCCAGGGGTTTGTATTAACTAGGGTTATTAGACCCACCATGTGTGGGTCGGCCCGGAAGTTATATTTTAGGGGTTATTAGACTTCTCCAGGTGAGGTCGGCCCCATTAGTCTTTTAGTCAGTTGGGAGTCAAGTATAAATAGAGGAGGTGAACTCCTCATTAGATCATTCACTCACTTGTGGAAGAGTGCGCACTAGTTGAGGAGATCTGCTAAGGAGTCAAGGAGAAGGAGCACATCTTGTATTTTGGTTGATCATCTTATTGAGGAAAGCTTTGCTGGGTTTTCTACCCCATGAGGGTTTCCCAGGGTATATTGTGTGTCTATCTTGTGATTGTGTTTCTTTCAGAGATCTTGTTTGTCTATTTGGTTTAAACTTAACATGGTCCCAACCAGTGCATTTGTAACTTGTTAGGGTGTTTTGCGAATTTGCTATCATACAATAGAATGGTATCCCCCTTCTGTAGGTGTTTCATTTTGACATAGTGATCGTGCCATGCCTTTTGGTGGTCCTTTTCTACCTTCCGGTGAAACCCTAAAATGAATCGATATTTGTCCAACTATATTAGTTGTGCCAATCGTTCCTTGAGTGCACTATCGTCGTTCATCTCTGTTGCTGCGGCAATTCGTAAACTTGGTACTATGTATTCCATTGGCATCACTGCTTCCTGGTCGTATACAAGTTTAAATGTCGTCTGGCCAGTTAGTCGCTTGCAGGTGGTGCGGTATGCCTAGAGGTCCGCTAGAATTCTTAGCTCCCAGTAATCGCGGTTCACGTTGCGCACTTTGGTGAGTGCATGCTCCACGATTTTATTAAAAGCCTCAATGGTGCCATTCGCCTGGGGGTGGTAGGGTGTACCCTTCTTGTACTGGATATGAAATTCCTCCATCATCGCAGAATAGTTTGGTTAATGAAGTGGGTTCCTTGATCGCTTAGTAAGACTTTTGGGAAACCAAATCAAGTAACCACATTGTCAAATAGGAATCGGGCTGTAGTTGCAGCTGAGCAGTGTTTTACTGGTGTTGCTTCTGCCCAGTGCGTTAGGTAGTCTTTTGCTGTGATGATATACCGCAACCATGTCCTTCGTCCTAACGGATTGATGGGTTCCACAAAATCAATAGCCCATTTGTCGAAAGCCTGCAACGTTACTTGTGGTATCAATGACATTTAGTCATGTCACGAGGGTTTCCCAGTTCGTTTACACACACTGCCGCTCCTTGCGTAATCCACCGCATCCCCATGCAATGTTGGCCACCATAGTCCCAAACAAAGGATATTCTAGGTAGTTGCTCGTCCTCCATACTGTCCCCCTAGCAATTTCATCATGTGCTTCTAACAGAATCCCTTCCTATTCATGCGGAAGAACGCATCGTTGCAGAATCTCATCTGGGCCCATTTGATATAACTCCCCTGCAATTAGTTGAAAGTCTGCAGATCAGACAACTAGTTGCTTATGTTGGCTGGTAGTGAGCTCAGTCAGTGCCTCCCCTATCGCTAAAAATTGAATGATTTCTTTGTAATGGTTATCGACCATGCCAATCCTAAAAAATTGAGCATCCGACAGTCCTTCGTCAATGCTTCTTGGTTCCTCTCTGGATTCTATTCATGAGAGATAATCGGGTCCCTTGTTCAAGCACCCTCGCTTTACGATGATTTCAAACTCAAACTCCTGGAATAGTAATAGCCAGGGGCATATTTTCCCCCCTAACATAGGTTTTTTTACCAGGTATTTTAATGCAGAGTGATCGGTGAACATATTGAAGTGACCCCCCAAAAGGCAGTGTTTGAATTTCTGCAACACGTAGACCATAGCTAGCCCTTCCCCTTCAATGGTCATGTAGTTCCTATCCAATGTAGATATCTTCCTACTAGTGAATGCTATTGGATGGCCAATGTCATTGGTTCCTCATTGGGCTAGAATAACCCCCAGTGCGACTAACGATGCATCAACATAGATGTGAAATTCTTTTGTCCAATCTGGGAATGTAAGGATTGGTACTTCAACCATATTTTGTTTCAATATGTCCAAGCTTTTCTGACATTCCGCGGTCCATTCGAACTTAACGTCTTTCTTGAGTAACTTTTCCATAGGTGTTGTGATCACCACATATCCTCGAATGAATTTTTGGTAATACCTTGTGTGTCCTAATGTTGCATGTAGCTGTCTGGTTGTCGTGGGTGGTGGGAGGTTGACGATGATGGCAATCTTAGTCTAATCTTCGGTTGCTTTTGCAATGGTCGATTCATCCCAGTAGTCCCCAATGTTTGCGAATTTTGGGTTTTCCTCTGATCCAATGTTCACCTTTATGATCTTTAGTGGTTGCTGAAATTTTTCTAACGGTATGTCTGGTGCCTCAACAACATGACTACTCTTCAACTCTGGTATATACATTTCCCTAGGGTCGTCATCATATTCTGGTCCTCCAGTGATGTTATTACATTCCATCAACATTTTTGGTGTTGCAGTCTGTTAAATTTTCAGAATTTACTTCAATATGATCTAGGATCTTAACTGAGAGAACAACATGTACAACAAATCTACAGTATATCATTCACGGACACAATAATACAAGCACAGAAGAGACACCGAGTTTACTTGGGGAAAACCATAAAGGTGAAAAACCCCAATAACTTCCTCAGAGATAGATAGAGCAATGATACAACCAGAATACAAGAGATAGTCTTCTCCTAGTAGCAGAGCCTCCTCCTCCACAAGTGTGCCACTATCCACAGTGTGAGTGAGAGAATAGAATGTGTAAAATTAGAGAGACACACTCTCTATTTATACACTAACTTGACTTGACCTTTACTCAACTAGGTCAGCCTCAACTTAACCACTTAACATAATGCTGACTGGGCCGACCCCCACTAGGGTGGTCTAATAACCCTTTGACCCACATGACTTATATAGGGCCGACCCCAGCAAGGTCGTCTAATAACCCATCAAGTATAAGTTATGACACTTACAATATAAATGACGATACTTCTGTATAGAGGAATAATAACATCTCTATAGGAACACAATATACATATATGTGAAATACATTCCGAAGTTACATATACATCAACACTCCCTCTTAACTAGGAAGGTATTTCTCGACACAGGTCTTCTAGCACAAGTCATCTTCTTTGGATCATTGTCACTGGATAATTGTCATCAAGTCATCATCATCGTCACTGCTGCTACTATCTCAATCAATCTCTGAATCTACTTGTCATAGGAATTTCTACAGAGCCAATCCTTTTTCATACTGGATGTAGGCCCACCACCTGCAGGTCTTCGTCATCACTAACGATACTGTGGAATTCTTGAGACTTATTATGTGCGTCACAAAACCTCGAAAGAGAATTCCAGGATGTTACGAGCACACAGATCTACCTATAGGATCTCCCAGGGCCATATTATATGTGACCTCACCACAAAACCTCGCAAGAGCATCCCAGGATATTATGAGCACGCAGCTCTACCTATAGGCTCTCCCAAGGACAGATTATATGTGGTCACCACAAAACCTCGAAAGAGCATCTGCTAGATATCCCAGGGCACGAATTACATGCCATAGGCAAAACCTTGAAAGACTATATACAGACCTCTCAAGGCCAGATTATATGTGGTCATGGAAAAACCTCGCAAGAGCATCCTAGGACTTATTACGAGCACACAACCCAACCTATCAGATCTCCGAGGGACAGATTATATGCCATAGGACAAAACCTCAAAAGAGCATCTGCCAGATATCCCAGGGCAATGAATTACATGCCATATGAAAAACCTCAAAAGACTACCTACAGATCTCCCAGGGCCAAATTATATGTCCTCCCAGAGCAAAACCTTGAAAGAGCATTTTCTAGATATCCCAGGGTAACGAATTACAAGCCATAGGAAAAACCTCGAAAGACTATCTGCAAATATCCCAGGGCCAAATTATATGCTCATCTGCACAACCTGATCCACGGCCATAGAGTATCAACTTGATACTCACCGTACATCATCCTGATGTACACATGATCATCCTGATCATCATCACCGCAACATCCTGCTGCATGTCATCTGGAGAAACATCCTGAAGATCGTCATCCAAGATCATCCTGAGCATATAATGCATCTACCTGATGCATACCAAGTATCTACCTGATACATATCATCATACATGATCCACCTGAGCATACAATGTATCCACCTGATACAAATACAACTACATGATACATATCACCATACATGATCCACCTGATCATACATTGTATCCACCTGATACATATATAGATACATGGTTCGAGCATCCAACATGATGCATACAAAATACATACAAATGGTCCTACTGATCATATCCAGTATCCAACATGATGCGTACATACATATAAATGATCCATCTGATCATATCCAACATCCAACATGATGTGTACATACATATACATATAAATGATCCAACTGATCAAATCCAACATCCAACATGATGCATACATAAAAATGATCCAACTGATCATACAACGCAGAAACCAGAACATCATCTTGATGTTCATCATCCAGCGCTTACATCCACAACCATGTGAAGGATCCTCCTTCCAACATGCTTGGAATGGCTTCAGCAAATGTGTCCATCACTTCTTCCTCGAAGTGTCCTCGATTTGAAGAACACCAAGCCTCTCTCTGAAGTACTCGAACTTCACCCTGGCTAGTGGCTTCGTCAGCACATCTGCAATATAGTGATATTTGATCTCTATGTGTTTCGAACTGTCATGAAACAATGGGTTCTCGGACAGCTTCACACAACTCTGGTTATCACAGAAGATACTAGTAGCATCCAACGGGAGATCAAATAACTCAAAAAGTAGCTATCATAGCCATACTACCTCACAATTAGCTGAACAGGATTTAACATACTCTGCCTCAGTTGTACTCAGTGCTACGCAGGACTACTTCTTGCTGAACCAAGAGATCACACCTGATCCCATACGGAAGCAGCAACCGGATGTGCTCTTCCTATCTGCAGCACTGCCTGCCCAATTTGAATCAACATAGCCCTGCAGGTTAAACTTTGATTCGCTTCATACTTGAGCCCATAATCCACTGTACCCTTCAGGTACCTCAGAACATGCTTTACAACAACCAGGTGAACACTCCTCGGATCCGTAAGGAACTAGCTCAATGTGTTCACTGCAAAGCAAATATCTGGTCTTGTGTTCGTCAGGTACATCAAGGACCCAATCATCTGACGATACATAGTGATATCAACTAGCTTAGATGAAGCATCACACAGACGCTTCAGGTTCGATTCCATAGGTGTGGCCATAGCCTTGCAGTCCATCATCCCTAACCTCTTCAGGATCTCTACTGCATACTTCCCTTGTCCAAGGAAGATTCCATCACTCTCCCACACCTCCATGCCAAAAAAAAATAGTGCATCATCCCCAAGTTCCTCAACTCGAACTCGGCAGCAAGCTTCCGCTGCGTGTCGGAAATCAATCTATCTTCACCTGTAACAAACAGGTTATCTGCATACAAAAGTAGTATCACTGGATTTCCTTCCTCAACCTTGTAGAAAAGGTTGGATTCTACTTTATTCTTGGTAAAGCCCAAACTGGATAGAAAGTTGTCTATCCTACCATACCAAGTTCTGTACACATATATGACTACACCATGCTGTCTTGAAATCCATCTGGTGCATCTTCTATTTCATCACTTTTATATTTCTCTATGCTGCCATCTGCAGCATGCTTGATCTTGATAGATCCATATGGAAGTCATAAGAAACTTCCCTTCGGGTCTTGGGACTACATCCCAAACATCATTCTTCATGATCGACGAATCATGGCATTCTTCCCATATCCTAGGAACTTCAATATCTTCAATATATAATATTGTTGTTGAACAAATGTTGTAGTTCTTCTTTTGTAGGAGATGGCATATGATCTTTCCTACACAACAAGTTAAATTGCATGATTAGAAAACATCTCATAGTTTTCAGAAGAAATTCTTACACATAAAGAAATATGTCATACAATCATGCAATTATCTTAGCCAATGCTTCAATACAACATTTATCCATATCCCGTAACTTTCTAGATGCCTTCCAATCTCTACCAGAACATTGTTAAGAGTGTGCACAACTCCCAACATGTCAGCAAAGAGGTTTCATTCTAGATATGTAGCAATGGAATGTTGTACAGTGCCATAGGCTACTTACCCATGCATATTAGTAGTATACTGTTCATCAATGCAACTATTCTAATATGCATAATGACACAACCTAATTCTAGGAACATCAGTATATACATTATTGAACAGTATTATTTAAACAATAAAATATGCAAGCAATGACAATTCAAATACTTATCTTTGTTTGTTTTTTGGGTTGACTCCCTCCCAGTCTTTGCTTCTTTTCTGCAACTCCATTCTTATGTGGATTGTGAGAAGTGGTCAACTCCCTCTCAATATATGCATCATTGCAGAAACTACTGTAGTGTGCTCCTTTGCTTTCTTGCAGGAACAACTAGAGTGTGCTCCCTCTTGATCTTTGCATCCTGGATCACTTGTCCTTGAACTTACATCCATCCTTAATCACTATGCATGCTTATTAGTATCATCATTGTGTTATCCTTGAGGTCTCATACATAATCACACATTTATTAGTATAATCTTAATACTATCAAAACACAATAATCTTAAACATGTATATTCATGATCATTCACAGACAATAAACATTAGTATTCAAGGTTTCAGGGAAGTCTTCTTTTACTCATACATTTTCTTATTTGATCATAGGACTCTTCTGGTTAGTTGAATCATCAATATAGATAAGAGATATAATATGCATAAAACCTGTGATTATTCAAACCTATACCTTCATGATTCTTCTAGTTAGTCATATCATCAATTATGGTAAGAAATATAATATGCATACAACCATGATTATTCAAACCTATGACTTCATGAATAATCATTATCAACAACACAACAGTATAAGATCCTAACACAAGGTAGGATTCTAGCTTGATATAGGAAAAACATACCTGGATTAGCATGCTAGCTAGTTATGTCTAACATACCCGCATAATGTCTTCTGGTTCTCTTCAGTGACTTGTGCTAGTAACCTGCATGTCTCATAAGCTAACCATTGTATGACCAAGTTATACATACCTCGAAAGTAGATATTCTATGTGATCCATGAAAATGGATGAATCTTTGTCTTCATGTCACCATGAGCATATGTTCTTGAAGTAGAACATGATTTGACTTTCTTGGTGTACCTTTTATGTTAGCAGACAACATAAACCTCATACAACACCATAATGCATTTGTACAATCATAAGTGTCAACACCCTAACCAATGAATATCTTCTATCATGCATTCATAATTTTGTTAAGGTGATATGACAAATCTAAAATCAAGATTGTACTAACCGTAATGACATGAAGACAAACATACCATAAACTTAATCATGAACAAATATTGAAACATACCTCGATGAGTCATACCTATCGAGATTGCTTGTAATATTCTTATGTAAGGCCTTAGCCTCATCTCCCTCTGAAACAGGAACTTCTTCACTTATGCAGGTGACCAATCCATCTTCTTCTAGGATTAACGCAATCCACTTGATTTGCAAGAACTAGACCTGGAGCTGGATATGGGTTTGTCAGAGAAACCCCAAAAATTCAAACTTTGAATTTCAAACTTCCAAAAGGATAGAAATATGCGCCTTGATGAGGTGATCAAGATGGTATATTCAGAATTTGAAAACTGCAAAGTTTCACTCCTCAATTTTGCCTTTGAAACTTTCGGATTCACTGGCCGTGACCCTGAACTGGGGTTTGATGAAGCCCACTCTTATGCCCAATCAAAAGGTTTGATACAAAGCTCTAAACTTCTATTTTTCTGAGGAGCTTCCATCCGTGGTCACAGATTTCAAAAATTCCCATTTTTACAGAAGCCCTAATTTTCCACTTTTCTGATCAAAGTCCCGAACTAGGGTCTGATCAAGCCCGGCCTTCTGCCCAACCAAAAATTCTGATCTTTATCTCTAAATTTCTATTTTGATGGGTAGCATTCATCCGTGGTCTCCGATTAAAAAAATTCCAACTTTCTCTAAAGCCCTAAATTTCGGAAGCCATGAATGAAGGTACTAAAAAATAATTCTGTTTTGATAGAAATATGTACCTGATTGCTTCTGGTGTAACTCCAAAATTTTCAATCCTCAGGGTCTGAAAAAGTTTTCTAAGATAGTCCGACCTGTTATCTTTCCATCCTGACAGGTCTGACCTCAATTGGATTCTCTGAGAGAGAGTTATGCCAAGTGTCGCAACGTGACCTATTTATGGGATAATATAGGAGAGCAAACTTGTACGATGTGCCACGTGTCATTGTTTCAACTTCGGTGTCTGAAAAAAATTTCTGCGATAGAACACCCTGTTATCTTTCCATCTTGAAAGGTCTGACCTCAATTGGATTCTCTGAGAGAGAGTTATGCCAAGTGTCGTAATGTGACCTATTTATGAGATAATACAGGAGATCGAACTTGTACGGCATGCCATGTGTCACTGGTTCAATTGTGGCCTATAAACAATTTTCTTGAGATAGTACAGTCTGTGTTCTACCTGTTAATTTTTACGAAATTTCATTTGGAGCTTCCTAGCCCAAGTTATGACCTTTTTCCCAAGGTCACCTGATTTTGACTCAGATTTGGAAGAGGCAAGAAAACCTTTATTGTACAGATCATAAATCACAAATTACAACTAATTAGATGTTTTCCTTTCGATACAAGGTACATGGGGATTTAAACTTTGACCTGTAAAGGTTTTAGATCCAAAAACTTTGCCAAAACAGATTTATAGTGAAAGTGCTACGATGACTAGTTTTTGCTATATCAAGCCCTAACATCGTAAGTGCAACAAGTGTCATACATGCCATATCATGCCTTCTTTCAGGCTAGCTCTGATACCGTGTTAAATTTTCAGAATTTACTTCAATTTGATCTAGGATCTTAACTGAGAGAACAACATGTATAGAAAATCTAAAGTATATCATTCATGGACACAATAATGCAAGCACAGAAGAGACACTGAGTTTACTTGGGGAAAACCATAAAGGTGAAAAATCCCAATAACTTCCTTAGAGATAGATAGAGAAATGATACAACTAGAATACAAGAGATAGAATTCTCCTAGCAGCAGAGCCTCCTCCTCTACAAGTGAACCATTATCCACAGTGTGAGTGAGAGAATAGAATGTGTAAAATGAGAGAGACACACTCTCTATTTATACACTAACTTGACTTGACCTTTACTCAACTAGGTCGGCCTCAACTTAACCACTTAACATAATGCTTACTGGGCCGAACCCCACTAGGGTGGTCTAATAACCCTTTGACCCACATGGCCGACCCCCAATAGGGTGGTCTAATAACCCTTTGACCCACATGGCCGACCCCCAATAGGGTGATCTAATAACCCTTTGACCCACATGACTTATAGAGGGCCGACCCCAACAAGGTGGTCTGATAACCCATCAAGTATAAGTTACGACACTTACAATATAAATGACGACACTTCCATATAGAGGAATAATAATATCTCTATAGGAATACAATATATATATATGTGAAATACATTCTGAAGTTACATATACATCAAGATAGTCCATGTGGTTGTCATCGGTTGTCTGACCGGTCCTTCTTCAAATATTTTTCCGTGGATTGCTTGAACTCCAGTGTGGATCAGAGGATTTATATCGGCGAATGAAAACGTTTGGCTAGCAAATGGTAAGCTGTTCCCAGGATATTGTCCCATGTCGTAGTTCCGTCGCGACATACTGTTAACACCCAAAAAGTGCTCACTACCTCATCTACCACATTATATGGCTCATTTGTCCATTTTCCTACCATATTTTCGTCAAAATCCCAAAAAATCCCATTAAAAAGCCTCCAAAAGGCCAAAAAAGCCTCCAAAGGGCCTAAAATGCGTCCAAAAGGCCACAAAACCCTCAAAATAGCCTGAAAAAGGCTAAAAAACCCCTTTTTCCTCCAAAAATAGCAAAAATCCCCTAAAAAGGGAATAAAAAATATAAAATAATGAGGAAAAGGAGGAAAAAACCCTATACAGCTGCCCAAAACCATGTGTTTCCCAAAACCATGGGTCAGCACTCCACCACCAAAAAACTATAAATAGATGATGGAGATCCCTTATTCCATATCCACAATCACAAGCACCCTTACTCTGCCAAAATCTCTCTCGAAACCCTAGTTCACCATTGAACTACTTTCACCTTGAGAGCCATTTTTTGGCCCATTCCCACCATTGGAGAAAGAGAAGGAGCATATTGGAGCTTGGAGCAACCCTCTTGGACATTGCAAGGAGCTTCATCAACCTCCACATTGGAGATAATATCAATACCAAAAAACCATTATTTAAATTTGTTGTTTATATTTCATGCATGTTAGAGTAGTTTTTATATTTCTGTTTTAGCTTAATTATTTACATTTACTGAACTGCTACTAAGGAGTCCATTCTCCTTAGTAGGTGCTCTTTCGCACAAGCTAGGGGTAAAACCCTAGCTACAGTTTTGGCGACTCCCCTAGATTTTGAATTTCTGGTTTTCGTTTTAAAATTTTTTTCCTTTCGGCTGTCCCTTTCGGCCGCCGCACACCGCGTTTTTTCCCTCTGCAGTCGCGTCCCGACCGCGTCTTTCAGGCCTTTACCTGCGACCCGACCGCGGCTCTCAGACAGTTTCCGACGCTCTGCCGGCGGATTCAAGTCTGTTACCTGCGATCCGACCGCGGCTAATCAGCCTGTTTGCTGCGATCTGACTGCGCCTATTGGCCATTTTCCCGCGTCCCGACTGCGGCTTTAAGCCTCTTTCCCGCGTCCCGACTGCATTTGTTAGCCTTTTTGCCGCGACCCGACTGCGTCTTTTTCCCGATTTCCTGCGTCCCGACTGCGGCTGTTGGCCCGAAAGCCGCGACCTGACCGCGTCTGTTTCCCTCAAACTCGCGGTCTGCCTGTAATGATTCGCCACAGACCCGCGGTCTGATTTCTGCATCTTTCCTGTTTTGAGCCCAGCCCCTTTTGCTGCAATATTTTTTGCATTTGAACAGCCCCCTGTCCTACCTGCAGCCCACTTCCTTACAGCCTTTCTGCAACATAATTTCTGTTCCCTTTACAGAATCTTTTGAAACTTTCAGTATTTTTAATTCAAAAAATTTTGCAAGTTAAAGTTTCAATTCCAGCATTATTGATAGTTAGAAGTTGTCCCCCTTGTGGCACTTCTATTTTGGGTTCATAACCTCACGAGCACACACTCTGTCACATAAATCAAGTGAGCCTTAAAAAGTACCTAATTGAACCAACATTCTAACCCCACTTGGGGAACACAAAAGAATCATTGTAGTTAGGTAGGATCGGGGGGATAGGCTTCCAATAACACCCCTCGGTTATTTCACTTGAGACATAGTTGTTGTCCAAATAGGGAACCAAAATCCCCTAGTACTTTTTGGCATGGTCACGACCAGTTTATCAGAGGGCCTCTCCCTTAGGAGGGTTGAAGTCGGGAGACTGGTTCCGGAGGCCTGAGTGGAATACCGCACTCCATTCAGTAATCGAAGGGCTACCTTTCGCGGTTCGCGGGATATCCCTGTATAGGGGTATTGCGGTAAACGGACTAAACGGCAGATTCACCTTTCTGGACGTGTCATGAACGGGGTATCTTAGTTGCCATTCTTCTAGGATTGACTACCCGGTGTCCCTCCCAGTAGGGGGATATCATAGCCACTTGGCTTTCCTACTCATATTGTCTGACTTGGATTTCATCACCTTGCAGAGGATATGTTTAGTTGAGTCAAAATACTTTTAGTTAGGTGTTTGCATGCTCCTTTACCTCCCTTTGGTCTAGTGAGTCCCCCATTTTTCATTTTTAGGAAACTTGCTGCTTGTTGGTATTCTGACCATCTTTGTTGATACTCCACCTATTGTAGCACAGCTGTTGCAGTGGGTGTTTTGAGTTGGATGTTGGCCTGAGTGCCTTGTTTTTTAGCTCTCCTTCTGCACACTCGGTTGCATTAGGCTTTTTTGAGCTGTTTTTCTACTCACCTCAACCCACAGAGATTTGACACCATTTGTCACCATTGAGTCCCCGAGACATTCTCGGTGCCTCAGGGGCGAGCCCCCACAGCCCCGTCATAGATTCCGATCATCATCCGTTGATACCACCCATCACCGATCTAGAGCCTTGTCACTTGACTCCACTCGTCAGCGACATAGGACTCCATCACCAGATATTGACGCTCCTTACTTTACCTCGGATTCTGACGAAGAGTCTGAAAACCCTATTTACACTGCCCCTACTAGCCCCATGGCTGGCACAACTTCCACTCCTTTTGATATAGGAACCATTGGTGGCACATCCACCACTACACCAGTTACTACACCTGTTTTGGGTATGCTCTCCATGGGACCCCCATCTACCATTCCCCTCACGGTACCTATTCCTGCAGCGGGAATCCATATCCCCACTACATCAGTGGCTCACACTACCCATAGTGGTGCTGGACCATCCTCCACCACCTTCGTTCCCCCACTTGGGGGCACCATCCCAAATCCCGTCCCCCCACTTGGGGGCATTGGCCCCAACTTGGTCCAACCCACTACTGTGTCACATCCTTCTTCCAGTTTGCCATTCATGGCTAGCCTCAACCTACCTGACCTAGCCAGATTAACCAACGATCCTATTCGACACGACCCTACGTGGCCTCATATGCCTACCAAGCTCCCCTCTGACATCCCTAAGTTCGAGGGCAAGGTCGGTGAGGACCCACAAAACCATATCATGTCCATAACCATTTTCCATAGCACGTCCTACCCCTGGCCCCGACCTTTCACGGTCTACCTCACAGTCTGGAGCAACCAACTCGTATGCTCCCATGACACATCACCACCACCATGGACCCTCATGCCCTCCTCAATGCTTCGGTCATGCGACTCCCGCTTATGCCCCCCCAGTCGCACCTCAGCCTTACTACCATCAGTAGGCTGCCCCAGCTCCTGCGCCTTCACAAGCCCAACCCGCTTATTATCCGCCACAGGCAACCCCTGCGGCAAACCCACAACCTGCTCCGCAGCCATATCAGCAACCCCCTCAAGTTGCTGCACCTGCTCAGCCTCAACCTGCATACCATCCACCGCAGCCTGCTCCCCCACATGCGCAACCTCAAAATCCCCCTGCTGTCCAAGGGCAAGTTTACGCCCAACAAAACCCGCAGCAAAACCAGAACAACCAACGCAACCAGGGTCAACATAACCGTGGAAAGGGCCGTAATCGGGGGAACAACCAACCTGCAGACCAAGCTGGTCAACCAGCTAATCCCCCAGACAACAACAATGAGGCCCCCGCTAATCAAAATCCTGATCGCCCGCCCAAGCAGGCTAAAAACCCCAATTTGCGAACGAACCACCCTTGTTTTTTTTGCGGGGTCTATGGACACTACACGCATGCTTGCCCACACTTAGAGCGAGCTCGGCAACTCTGGGTTGACGATGCCCACCGCCAAGGGCAGGCAGCTCCTCAGGCGCCTCCTAACCCCCCTCAACCCCAGTAGCCACCTTTGGTGCTGCAAAACCCATTACCAACCCAAAACATCGTGAACACTCAGCTGTTGGCTCCCCCTCAAGCCAACGTACAACACCAACAGCAAATCACGTACGCTGCTCCCAATCAACCCATGTTTGACGCGGGAACTCACCACTTGTTGATGATTTCATCCACTGATGTCAACCTTCAGACTCGTCGGAACTAGTATGGCTCCACCACTGACATACCTCCCACTGATAAACCTACTAACGCTCATCCCACCGATCAAGCGTTACATATACCTCCACCTCCACTTGATGGTGCTCCCAAAGCCCCTCGTTTCCCACTTCGCCGTATCAACAATAACCCCAATGCGCGCGCTGCGTCAAACTACAACATTGTAGACGACCTAGGACAATCTTCCGCAGCCATGTCTGCGTTAGAAGTCTTGAAGAACTTCCCTTCACAGCGCAAGACTTTACTCTCCGCCATTGGGGGGATTGACCCAAATGATTCGAATTTGATGGCATTTGATTTAGACCAATCTGAACCTCGCCTGCCTTCCACCCTAGCATTCCAAGTTTCTGTTTCCATTCGGAATCTTGTCATCCATCGATGCATCATCGATGAAGGTTCCTCCACATGCGTCATGTCTACATTCGTGTGGCAAAAGTTGGGATCCCCCACTCTCCAGCAGTCCACCACTGCATTACGCGCCTACGACGGTCGTTCGGCTCAGCCCCAAGGCCTCCTAGCCAATGTCCCCATCCAGTTAGGTGGCAAAACTGTACTCATTGACATTGAGGTAATCAATGCCCAATTGGATTATAACCTTTTACTTGGCCGCAGCTACATGTATGCCATGCGGGCGGTTGCCTCTTCCGTCTTTCGCACCATGATGTTCCCCCATGAGGGACGTGTGGTTAAGGTTGACCAGCTCACCTACTATGATCTCAGTGCTCCCGCGGCACCTGAAAATGTTCTCCCCATGGTTGAACAACCCGTTTCTCGTGCCACCACCTCGTTTGTTTCCTCTACGGGGCCTGGAGTCTACTCAGACGCGCCGACGACCTCCACCTTTCAATCCATTCCTCCCCCGTCATCCACGCCGGAAGTGTTTGACTTATGTACCTTGTCCCATGACAACCAACCACCTAACAATCAACCACCCTTGTTGCCTAAACCACCATTGGTACCTAGCCACATTGGTGTTACGCCTATCCATACGATCCCCTTCCTCGTCCCTCCATCAGGAGTAGTAAGTGCCCCGGTTATGGCTACCCTTAGCCTCCCTGGGTTAACTTTGGGATTACCCGTATGGTATCTTTCGCCTCCCGTTCGCCCGCCGACACTAGACGTCGTCCTCCAACCGGTGCAACCCATGGCTACTACCTCTCAGCCACCTCCTGGTGTCTCTACCCCTTCGTCCTCCACGACTCCCCCTCCTACTCCCAAACCCACTGTGGGCAGAGGTCCACAACCTTACACTGCTATACCACCTCCCAAGACAGTAAAAAACCCTCCAGTATTTCGTGCTCCTCCCAAATGCTCGCTGTGCGACGAGTTGGGCCATCCGACCCACCAATGCCCACAGTTACCAGCATTACAGAAGCACATGCAAATGCTCGATGATGACCCTAACATCCCAACTGTCAAACTAAACCCCACTCCCAAGCCTAAAGATAAGTCCCTACGTACCAACCACCCCTGCGCGATATGCGGTATTTACGGGCATTATTCACATCATTGTCCCGATCTCCCGGATTACAGAGCGGCTCTCTATGAGATGAACAATCTGGATCTTGAGATGGCACCACCCACCATTGAGGAGATCTACCCCCCAGTCTCTCCCCCTTCCGAAAAAGTAAATATCATCTATATGATCTCTTCCACCACTACCCCATCGTCAACCGATTTGACGACGCAAACTTTCCGTACTGATGAGGAAGTTCTTGAGGCCCTTACTGCCCCGGATTACCCCTGGGATGACATGCACCACCGTTCCTATTTCATCCCAGAAGAATCCTCCTCTAGCACAGCTACCCAATTCACAGTTGAGTCCAAAGACTTCCTCCCTACCAAGGTCGACTGGTTCAAGGACCCTATTCCTGCTCCTGACGCCTTCGAGGAGGGTAACATGGCCAACATCTCACCCGTCATCCACATAGATATCTCTGACCCCCCTGGCGTCAATGAATGCATTGCCTTAGGAGCCTCCTGCAGTGAACAAGAGATTGCAGAGTACCGAAAACTCTTCCGAGAATTCCATGATGTCTTTGCCTGGACCTATACCGAAATGCCTGGTCTTGACCCCATAATTATAGAGCACCTCATCGACACATGGCCTGATGTACCCCCGTCCGTCAGAAGCAGCACCCCATTCATCCTTCCAAGCTCCCAGCTGTTAAAGCCGAGATTGAGAAGCTGCGCAAGGCAGGGTTCATTTTTCCTATTGCCTATACCACTCGGGTTTCAAACACCGTTCCTATTAACAAAAAACAAGGCACCATTCGAGTATGTACCGACTTCCGTGATTTAAACCGCGCTTGTCCCAAAGACAATTTCCCCACGCTATTTATTGACCAGCTCATCGATGCGTGTGCGGGGCATGAAGTCCTCTCCTTCATGGATGGTTTTTCCGGATACAACCAAATTCAGATCCGTAAGGAGGACCAGTACAAAACTGCCTTTACTACCCCATGGGGCACCTTTGCTTATCATGTTATGCCTTTCGGCCTAAAAAATGCTGGTGCCACTTTCCAGCGGGCCATGACCTACTGCTTCCACGATTTGGTCCATATCCTGCTAATCTACCTGGATGACCTTACCGCTCGTTCCCGAAAACGATCTGACCACCTTAACGACCTTCGGCAAGTATTTCTGCGTTGTCGCAAATATCAAATCCACTTGAACCCACACAAGTGTGTTTTTTGCGTTCCTGCAGGCCGATTGTTGGGTTTCATTATTTCCCAGAAAGGAATTACTGTTGACCCTCTAAAAGTCCAAGCCATCTTAGACCTTCCCTCTCCTCGCACGCCACAATTCTTCGCCGTTGCCTTACACACGCAGAAGCTGAACACGTTCTTAATGACTGTCATAGCGGTGCTTACGGAGGCCATTTCTCAGGGATGGCCACCGCCCAAAAGGTCGTCCATGCCGGATACTTCTGGCCCACTCTTTTCACCGACTGCATCATTGCGGTCAAACACTGCCATAACTGCCAACTTTTTGCCCCCAAGGCTCAGACACCTCCTGCTCCGTTACACCCAGTCGTCACCGTTGGTCCCTTTTGTAAGTGGGCCATAGACTTCATGGAATGTAGACCCCAGTCTGCCAACGGCCACAAATATATTATTGTCGCTGTTGATTACTTCACCAAGTGGGCGAAAGCCATGCCTACCTTCAATTGTACTGCCGACACTGCTGCCCGCTTCTTTTTCAACCATGTTATCGCTCGATTCGGGGTGCCTAAGCAGCTGGTCTCAGACCATGGTTCACATTTCGAAGATGTCGTCTGGCGTGAGTTATCCACCCTCCTCAAATATGAACACCAATTTTCCTCTGCTTACTACCCCCAAGGGAATGGCCAAGTAGAGGCCATCAACAAAATCCTAAAAACCATCCTCCAACGAACGGTTGACAAGCATAAGTCCAATTGGCACCACATGTTGTTCCCTGCCTTGTGGGATTACCGCACATCCACTAAGACCGCCACTGGTTTTACACCATTTCATCTAGTTCACGGTGTAGAATCTGTCCTCCCCATCGAGTGTTAGATTCCTGCCTTACAGATCGCCGTTGAGCTTCTCCCCGACACTACCCCCCTCGAGCAGCGTTTGCTGACACTCAAACAAGCCGATGAAGACCGTCGTGCCACTCTTCAGAATATCGAAGCTGCCAAGAACCGCTCCAAAGCCGGTTACGACAAGCATGTTCACCCTCGAACTTTCCACGAAGGGGACCTTGTCCTTGCATATGACCAAGCCCACGACAAAACCGGTAAAGGGAAGTTTGAATCCATGTGGCAAGGCCCTTACATCGTGCATACCTGCCTCGGCAAGGGGGCATACATCCTCGCCGACTCCGAAGGCCATCCTTTGCGCAACCCCCCGTAATGGGTTGTATCTTAAGCGCTTTTACCCATAAAGGACACCGCGACCTCCTTGGTCCGCACTGTACAGTTTGCTCTCTTTTTGTTTTTCACATTTTTTACCATCATCTTACATTCATCATTTCTGCATGATTATAGATGGACCATCTTCCACCTTGTTACACTGGCTTCGCTGATGGCGCAAGCCGCTGGTCTCCCAACCTGGCTTCTGCAGCATGGGTCTTGTACTCCCCTTCCAACGAGATGATTCACCTTGATGGAATCTGTATAGGCACTGCTACCAATAATCAGGCAGAGTATGATGCTGTGACCGGTCTCCTGACTGCCGCCCTCCAAATGGGTATATGTCACCTTCATGTGTTCCTTGACTCCTAGCTACTTGTCTCCCAGCTCAACAACTACTACCAGGTGCGTGATCCCTGCCTTTTTAGAAAATTCCTGCGCACAAAAAACTCAGCCGACAGTTTGAATTCATCACATTCACACATGTCCCCAGAGCCCAAAATAGTGTCGCAAACCAAATGGCCAACAACATCCTAGATTGGCATGTCAATCACACCATGTAACATCATGCATCACAATCCCATTGCATCTCATAAAAATATATATAAAAAAAAAAAAAAAACCCAAAAAGATTGCATCACATCCACATTTGCATCCATGTACATACACCACATTCATATCCATAGGGGCATCCATGTGCCTAAACATACATATATCATGTTGCATCACATAACATACACAAGGGGCATCCACGTGCCTAACATCCTAACCTACTTGCATCCACGTGCAATGTAAACATATAACAATTCATAAAGCGCATCCACGTGCGTACAAATACAACAACATCATACAAAAAGATGCATCCACGTGCATATATATATATATCAAAAAATATACATGTTCAGCGCTATACATGTCCTGAGTACCCCTGTACTCAGCTATACAAAAAATGGCTATACACCCCTAAAGCCTCATCAAAATACATGCCGTAGCTACAAAACTCGGGAGGAGTCTCCTGCACTCTCTAATGAGAGTCGTATCCTGCATCACTGCCTGTATCGGCTGCCTCCGAGTCCTCCCCTCGCTCCTCCTCCGGCAAATCCTCATCTCCTCCGGCGTCCTGTGCCCGTACCCGGTCCACCAAGATCGCCACCCGGATCGCGATGGATCTGAACTCTTGGGGTGCCCTCATGCACTCCTAAACTATGTCAAGGTCGACATCCTGCCATCCCTCGTCGGTCACCCCTATCAACAACCGATCTAGTAGTGCCCGCACCGACTCCAGTGTCCCCTCCGCATCACGGCGACGGACCTCACCTCGCCCAGGCAGAGCTGGGATGGCTACAATACCCCTCCGTGCTACATGTCCTGGAGGCGGCCTCGGGCCCACATCTGCAAGATCACCCATATGTCAGTCATCGTATATACATCTACTATAAATAAAACTTGACATACATAACATATAACAAAAACATATACGTATCGTCGGGTCCCCATGCCTGTCCCGGTGCTCGTGGCGCCTCCGGATCTCCCGTGAAGTCCATGTCCCGATACAGGAAGTCGTCCAGTGTCAATGGTAGCTGGAGCCACTGCAGGTACAACTCCTGTGTGAAATACCTGCCCACATTGCCACCACCACGGCGGCGCATCATCTCACCCCACCGCACCATCCGTGGCTCCCTCATACCTCCTGCCCTGATCGGCACCCGTGGCCGCAGTGTGGGTACCCTCTCCATAAAAAAGGCACACAAGAAGGAACCGAAACAAAAGCCCTTGCCAGCTTCCTTCGCTGCCGTCAGCTGCCGCTGAACATAGGTCAGGAACATCTGGCCCCACGCGTAGTACACCCCATCCAGTACGCGCTCGATCATCTACATCTGACCCCTAGACACTTTCTCAGGTGACTGGGACCCCAATACCCGGACAACACATGCTGCCATGGCATGCACTGCTGGCTCCTGTAGATCCCTCACCAGGAGTGCATTCCTATGCACCCTCACCTCACGTCCACAGTATCTCTCCAACATGTCCTCCATGTCAACATCCACGGCAACTCGCGGCTGTGTGTCTGCTACCCTGCCTAGACAGGGCAACCCCGTCAGAAAATATACATCGGTCAGGGTGAGGTCCACCCTCTCACCCTGTACCCGGAAAGCCTGTATGTCCGGCTCCCAGAAGCTGATCAGCCGGTTCAGCAGCAATGCTGCTGACCGTATCATGGGTATCTGTGCGAAGTTCAATAGTCCGCACATCCCCAACACAGATCGCACATGCTGCTCCCCTTGGATCACAGCCATAATCTCATCAGGAATCTCCCGCTCTCTCCAGAGCACCTGCGGCATCCTGTCAATCACACAAAGGAAACTCATCAGACTCATGTCCCATAAATAAGTCCTTTTCCCTCTCCTGGAAGACCCTAATAGCTCGTCCCAAAACTGCGGCTTTCGGGCTTCCTGCCGCGGTTTTCAACCGCGGCTGTCAGGCCTATGGTCACGGTTCCTAACCGCGCCTGTCAGCCCTAAACCCGCGGTTAGGAACCGCGTGTTCCTCCTATGAACTCGCGGTACTCGACCGCGTATCCATCTAGGAAACACGCGGTCTCCAACCGCGTGGTTCACCCCCGAAACTCGCGGTCTCCAACCGCGGTTTCGACCTCCTAACCCGCGGTCCAGCCCACGTGGACCGTACAAATAAGCCCTGGGGCCCACCACCCAACCCCCGACCCTAAAAAACATGCAGGTATGAGTTTGACGAAATACCTGTATCTCCCGGATCTGAAATCGGCCGGTCGGATTGTCCAGCAATGCCACCTAAGCTCTGGTCCACTCTGATCACAAGTCAAAGTCAAACAAGTACAAATGACACATGTCATGTTGGACCCACCACTATTTATAGTCAGTTGACTTTTTCTTGTTTTGGCCATTCTGACCCCATTCGGAGTCCATTTTTCGAACCGTTTCCACCATTGGAATCAGCACGACAAGACCGTCATGATGGTCACCTCGTTGCATTATTTTTACCCCGTCATTTTTTGCCCATTTTTTCAGATGTCACTAGTCGCCTCGGTTTGCGTGCCACATCGGCCGTTCTCCATTTTTCACATATTTTATATCATCGGATTCATTTTTCCGAGCTGGTGATGATGCTTGAGATCATTTCTCGCTCTCACCCCCTGATTTTTTGGGTATTTTTCCAAAACGCCCCCGTCGCCTCGGTGTGCGTGCCACATCGGCCGTTACCCGTTTTTGACATCCTTTATAACGTCGGATTCATTTTTTCCGAGCTCGTGATGATGCTTGAGATCATTTCTCACTCTCACTTGGTACAATTTCAACATTGTGTCCCGACACCTTGCTGCCTCGGTTTGCATGCCACATCGGCTGCTATCGGATTGTTCCACATTTTTACATGAGCCATTCACTCCTGTCATACTGCAAATATTTCGTTATTTTGCCACCATTTCATCTACCCCGCAAGGAGGCCCACCAGTGTTCCCCACTACCCTCGTTCTTGGTCATCATTACTGTTCCTTGATTGAACACTTCCTCCTTGCCTGGCCATTCCTTTCGTTCGGTATAATTTTATCCCTTTTTCGGGTCGGACAAGACCTTTACGAAAAAGGCACTTAGGGAGTTTCCATTAAGCTCTTTTCTGACTCCTAAAAGAATTTAAAGATCGCCGAGCAATCTTGCTTCCTTTCATGCTCGTTAAAGTACCTGAAAGGGCGTCTATCTGGTATAAGTTTAACCCTTTTCCGGACCCGGTAGACTAATTACGAAAAAGGAATACTCTAGTCACACCGGCTAGAAGAGTTCTTCATTGCATCCTTTTATGCTTCTTTGGGCCTTGGAGACTAAATCTACGAAAAAGCAACCCCTGGAGTCTTCTTATTTGCTTTCAGACTCTCTAAAATTGAAAGCAACCACGAGCATGAACTGTCCTGGGCTCGTCAAATCCACACGACAGTACCATTCCATCATTTCAGAGTCTTCTTATCGCTTTTAGACTCCTTAAAATTGAAAGCAACCAGGAGCATGAACTGTCCTAGGCTCGTATAAATCCACATGGCAGTATCATTTTACCCATACTTCTTCTAGTTCCTTAACCCATGAAGAAGTACCCTCTTGTGCCTCCTGGCACTGTGATCGATCATCTCGGCAGCACCCCCAATCAGGTCGCCTTTGTTCAGAGTATTCTGCAGTCTCCTGCCATTTTATAGCCGCACGAGTCTCCCTCAGTCAGTTATCCTCCCAGATCCATTACAGCTATGATCCCTTTCCCATCAGTCAGTTTCATCCGCTGCCAGATCATTCCCATTATCATACTCTGAACAAAGGAAGTTTGAGTCCACCCACTCTACTTGCCCAGTTGTCCCCCCACAGTTTGTCAGTCCTGCCATCAGTACTATCACATTTCGGTTCTTCACCTCATGCTCCTGTCAAGGAAACATCATTGCCTTGATAGTTGCAGTTCTCCCTCTGTCGACGACAGCTCCTCTATTCCAGAGGATAGGCCCAGAGGTCCCTACGCCTTGGACTTATCACCATCTGTGGTAAGTGCCTACGTATCATTCTGAGAGGAGTCATCATTGCCTCTCCGAGTGGTTGTTTCTCACATGCTCGACTTCAGCACCTTGATCGCATCGTTGAGGATCGCATACGATTATATCCCATCAGTTTTTAGTCGAAGACCCCAGATTTCCCCCGACTCTAGCACATTGGTGAGTCACTTCGGAACGACCAGTTATATGTTCCCGTGGATGTCCGGGCTGCGTTGGCGATTGTATTCGGAAGCCATCCAGCTATATGCTTCCTTGAGTACCCATTTCAGTTCCAGCTCAGTGTACCATCGAGGTTATTGCTCCCAGTCATTATGGTCTAGCAGCTCATCAGTTCCTCTGGTACCCCAGTCAGCCGCACTGTTGATGTTCCAGTGCACCAGTTCTTCAGCACAGACACGATCAGCTCAGCAGTATGTCCCAGATTTTGTGTCCCCTCTGGACTCTTATGATGTACACAGTGGCTATGTATCTTACAGGTCCCCCTTTTCGGGCCTCACAGTTCTGTTTATGTATCTTGATACGAGCATGGGTATGCCTGCCTCGTCCATATTTTGAGATTATTCCTCAGTCAGTATTTGAGGTCATGTATATTTCAGGTCCCCATTTTTTGGACCCCATTGTTATTATATTATATCCTGATACGAGCATGGGTATGCCCGCCTCGTCCACATGATCAGATGATTCCTCATCCATTATTGAGGTTATGTACTTTTCGTTCTTGCAGTTGATCGGGATCGTTGTTCCGGGCTTCAGTTTGTTTCTTCTCTTTTCTCCACACCCAGGGAAACCATTCATGACTTATGATGTCCATCGGCCATACGATGAGCTCCTTCCCTCGCACATCTGGGGGCAATCTGTTAACACCCAAAAAGTGCTCACTACCTCATCTACCACATTATATGGCTCATTTGTCCATTTTCCTACCATATTTCCCTCAAAATCCCAAAAAATCCCATTAAAAAGCCTCCAAAAGGCCAAAAAAGCCTCCAAAGGGCCTAAAATGCCTCCAAAATGCCACAGAACCCTCAAAATAGCCTAAAAAAGGCTAAAAAACCCCTTTTTCCTCCAAAAATAGCAAAAATCCCCTAAAAAGGGAATAAAAAATATAAAATAATGAAGAAAAGGAGGAAAAAACCCTATACAGCTGCCCAAAACCATGTGTTTCCCAAAACCATGGGTCAGCAATCCACCACCAAAAAACTATAAATAGGTGATGGAGATCCCTTATTCCATATCCACAATCACAAGCACCCTTACTCTGCCAAAATCTCTCTCGAAACCCTAGTTCACCATTGAACTACTTTCACCTTGAGAGCCATTTTTTGGCCCATTCCCACCATTGGAGAAAGAGAAGGAGCATATTGGAGCTTGGAGCAACCCTCTTGGACATTGCAAGGAGCTTCATCAACCTCCACATTGGAGGTAATATCAATACCAAAAAACCATTATTTAAATTTGTTGTTTATATTTCATGCATGTTAGAGTAGTTTTTATATTTCTGTTTTAGCTTAATTATTTACATTTACTGAACTGCTACTAAGGAGTCCATTCTCCTTAGTAGGTGCTCTTTCGCACAAGCTAGGGGTAAAACCCTAGCTACACATACGATGTCCATGGTACCTCAGATAGTGTGTGTATAAACACATGTACCCATTCTTGTCGTGCTCTCGAGCCCCATCGATGTTGACAGACATTCATATGTGCTTTCGGGTCCCCTTGTCCATCATATCCTACCTGGTCATTCTCTGTAGCTTCACCGAATCGAACCTCCATGAGGCATTGACATACTAGCCAAGAGGTTATGTTTGATTTATGTAATTCCCACCATCGAGCAGGAGTGGCTTTCAGGGCCTTCTCCAGGGCCAGAAGACACTGCGGCTCTGCTACTTTGTTCTCAAATTCATTGAGAAACGTGTCCCTGCTGGGTAGTCCCTCATAGGTCGATAAAACATACTTCTCCTTAGTGACCATTTGTATGGACTGTGTTATCCATTCACACCTTGGGAAGGATACTTCGTGCAATTGGTTCTACCGGTTCTCCAAGGCCTCATCTGAGTCGGAGGATGCAGAACTGGTGTTGCGCCACTCTAATTCTCCATCCGTGGTGGGGTTAACATGATCTTCTGAAATGTTGTACAGATTGTCCCATCCTTTCGTAAAATCATCTCTGACTGGTTCTGTATAGCGGAGCCCTTTCGACGGATCCAGTGGTGTAATTACTCTTAGTTCCTGGTTCTCGAATGACATTACTCTTCTTTTAAAGTTGATGATTGCTTGATTCTCCATAGCCCAATCTAGCCCCAGCAGCATTGGGTAGGGATTGGTGTTATCCACGATCTCGATGACATCAAAGTCCATGTATGTTCTAAGCCCTTCGATTTCAATCGGGAGTTGACATACTCATCCAAGCATAGTGACTTTGCTTTGGTTCACCAATCGTAGCTATACTAGTGACTAGGTCATCCGTGGCTTCCCCATCATTTCCCATGTTTGTTTAGTCAGGATGTTCACATCCGATCCCAAATCTAGGATGACGGAATCAACATTGAATTCTCCAATCTGTGCGGACATGTGCATCTCTCTACCTATCTTTCTTTTATGTATGCGATTGAATTTCTGTTCTAGCCGTGCACCTCCCCATCGCTGTAGCAGACATGCTATTTTGTCCAATATTTCTGGGTCTTTCGCCAAATCTAGGCAACTTCCTAAGAAGGCCTTGAGGGTGGTTTCCTTCTTTTGCGACCTTGTTGTCAACACCCAAAAAGTGCTCACTAGCTCATTCCCTTATTCACATGACCCATTTGTCCACTTTTCCACTATTTGAGCCTCTAAAGCCATCAAAAGGTCATCAGAAAGACCATAATACACCTTTTCCCCCTCAAAATATACATTTTTCCTCAAAAAAACAAAAAACCCCCAAAAAAGATCTAGAATTCCCAAAAAGTATTAAAAGGGAATAAAAAAATATTCAAAATATTAAAAAAAGGAAAAAAGAGACCTAAATCGTGTTGGCCAATAGCATTGGTTTCTTTAAAACCATAATGGTATTCCCCATCACCAAAACCTATAAAAAGGTGATAGGGGCTCCTCACATTCCATCCACATTTCATCCTATCCTTATGCTACCAAATTCCCATTGAGAGCCATTGCCTCCCATTTTGAGTTTGAATACCCCCTTTTCAGCATCTTGCAGAAGAGACCATTGGAGCTTGGAGCACCTCAACCTTGGAGCTGCTCAACACCAAACATCCCCACCTTTGAGGTAATACAAAAAATCTATTTTTTTTACTCTTGTTCTTCCATAGATCTCTTCTTATTGATTTAGTTCTTGTTTATTTACACATGCTTATGTTAATGTTAGATTAGATTTATAATTGTTTTTGCTTTTATTCGAAGACTACTATTACAAGTTAATAGGTGCATCCTTGCACATGCTTGGTTGAAAAACCAAGCAACAGTTTTTTGGCGATTCCATTGGGTTTCGAGCTTTAAATTTTTGTAATTTTTTGCTTTAGATCTTTGCTTTTTACTTGTTTTTACCATTCCAATTAGCAAATCTGCCATACTAGACATCATATTCATTGCTACCCTAGCTGTTGGCCCTTTCTGTAGCCTTTAACAAACTAAAAATTTCACTTTTCGGTTTCGTTTTCAGCGAACTTTTTTCCGTTTTCGCATCGCGGCTTTTTGCCCGACAGTCCCACGGCTCATCGCAACCTCACAGCCTTTTTCCGTGCGGCGTGCTGTGGCTTTGTGTCCTTTTTTCGTGCTGCACATCGTGGATTTGTGGCCTTTTTCCGCGCTACACATCATGGCTTCACGGCCTTTTTCCTCACTGCACATCGCGGCTTCACATCGTTTTTCTGCACTGCACATCGCGACTTCACGGCTCAAGCCCACGATGCACATCGCGACTTTTTACCTAAAACCCACGATGTTGTTATTTTTCGTTTGGCTCAATTTTTACAAAAAATTTTGCTGCATTTGTTGCCCATTTAGCCTATTTTCCAGCATTATTTTTTCTGCATTATTGCAACAATAGTGAATCTTTTTTCTATTACATATGCTCAATTAAAATCTTTTTAAAAAATTTCAACAAGTGAAAGAAGGGTTTTTAGCATTTTTGTTTAGATCATAGATTTTATTTCTTTGCAAATTTCGAACCATCTTTTATATTTGCTCAATAGTTTTGCCCAAGCAAGCACTTAGAAATCCATTTATTTCTTAAAATTTTTACAATATTTGCTTTCCTTTACAAATTATTTCGAAAATCCATAGTTTTTGAAGTATTTTTGTTAAAATCATTTACATTTAAGAAAAAAGCCTTTTATTTTTTGCAAATTGGAATCATCTTGTTTTTAATTTGTAATCAATCGCCCAAGCGAGGCAAATTAATTTTTAATTAAATAATCACACTTGCACTCAATTTGCCACATTTTTAATTAACTGAGCCTTAAAATCTACGTAAACTCAACAAACACTTTAACCCCACTTAGGGAACACTTAAACAATCTTGTAGCTAGGTAGGATTGGGGGGATAGGTGTTCCAATAAAACCCCTCAATTATTTACATCTGAGACATAGTGGTTGTCTTTTAGGGTCCCAAAAATCTCTTATTATTTGTTGACACAATTATATACCAATTTATCGGGAAGGCCTCTCCCTTAGGAGGGTTGAAGTAGCCAGACTGGTTCCGGAAGCCTGAGTGGAATACCACTATCCATTCAGTAACTGAAGGATACCTTTCGTAGTTCTCGGTGTACTATTCGTATGGGAGTACAACGACGATAGAACCAAACTGTAGATTCACCCAACCAAATGTGTCATGAACGGGGTATCCTAGTGACCAATTTTTAGGATTTTTAGGATTTTCTATCCATATTGTCTGACTTAGATTTCATCACCTTGTAGAGGATACGTTTAGTTGAGTCATAATACCACTTTTAGTTAGGCGTTTGCATGCTCTGCTACACCCCTCGGTCTAGTAAGCACCACTTTTTCTAGGAACCATTTGATTTTTGGTATTCAGACCATTTTTCTTGATTCCTCAACTTATTATATCACAGCTGTTACAATAAGTGGTTTTGAGGTTGGTTGTTGGCATGAGAGCCATTATTTTTTCACACTGCTCTCCTGCACACATTATTGCACTAGGGTCTTGAGTTTTCTATCTCACCACCATCCATTGGTATTTCTAGACATATCTCACCATTGAGAACATAAGAAGATCCCGACGTTGTCAGGGAGAACCCCCTCAATTCGGTACATTTGAATCTACATGTCATAGACGTAGAGCGTTTTTCGTTGACTCCTCACTTCATTGGCATAGAACCCAGTCATCCGATTCTGACGCACCTCATTTAACATCTAATTATGAGGCTGAATCCGAACACTCTACCGAGACATCACCAACTAACCACATGGTTGGATCACCATATGACCCCCTTTTCACCAATGTTATTGGCGCTACATCAACAAACCCCACTACTACAATGACAACCACGGTAGCCACAACCCCCTTAGGCATGCCTAACATAGGGGCCACATCCCCTCTAGGCATGCCCAACATAGGACCACCACCTATTTTAGCTAATGCCAATATGGGGGCCACCCCCCCTCTCATTACCACTACCCAGATCCCAGGAATTACCAGAACCATTCCTAACCCATCTGCAACCCATGTTGCACTTGGGAGCGCAGGCCGATCCCACACCACATCAGCTGTAGGAAACATCCCTTTCAAACCTAGCATACCCTTAGGGGGCATTGGACCACTCCATAATGCTACCATTAACACTTATTGTAATACCCCAATTTTGACCCTTATGAAATATTGGCTTCTAATGTAAATATTGTATACACACGTTGCATGTTTCCCTAGCATGGAGCTCAAGGCCAAGGCCCCGCTAGTTTATGCTCATATTTTATTTAAATTAGACATGCTTTGATATTGTGTTACCCACGTGCTATTAAGTCATGGGATATTGTAAATTGATGTAAGTATTTAATATTGAAATAAAATACAAAAACTGGATATGGGAGCAACGAATGAGAAGGGGCCATGTGTATCCACTAGGGAATGGTGAGGGGGTTGTGGGATTGAACCATAGGCTGCCATATGACACCTTGAGAACCCATTTGACTTACCTTCCTGACATTTATTTATGTTGTAAGGAACTGGTTGAGGAATTCAGTCCATGACTTCAATGGAACATGTGCAGCCCAGAAATTCGTATGGCAGAGTATGGGCTCTATTTTCTTGTACCACAAGCCACTCTACCTCATGGGAGTTGCTTCTTCCTCATCCCCATTCCATTGTGAAACTTACCAGCACCATTTTCCATCCAAAAACGAGTTTCCAGTAGAGAGAAAACCAGAAATCGCGACCTTGAGAGAACCCAGATTTTGGAAGACCAAAAACGCCCAGATTTGGAATTGGACAGTAAAATCAAATGGGGGATCCACTGGTATGAACCTTGGGGAGAATTTGGGAGCATTAGCTATCCCGAAATCCATAGGAAAACCCAGTTTTTACAGCCCAGAAATGAAGTGACGGGATTGAGTTATTGGATAATAGAACTATGAGAAATCCAAGTGTGAATGACTGTGCAAAGGTTGGGTGTGCTTGATAAACCGAGTGAAGGCTAGGATATCAAGGATTAGCAGCTTGACCTTTCTATGCCGATTCTGAAGTGCACTGGAGGGAAGAGTAACCTGAGGGACTGTGTAACAGAGAAGGGGATCTTCCTTGTGTTGGATGTGGTAGGTAATGTGGGTGCCTGACTGTTGAGTTCACTTGAGATGCCTATAGCTCTGTGGTTGAGCTCACTGGCTTAGCGTTACCCTCCTCTATCTTCTTGAATGCTTGATAAACCCAACGTTGTTTTGGCTTAGCATAGTTGATGACCGAATCCATGGCTGTGAGTGAGCCCAGCTAGTTCTTCCTTAGTGGATACACAGCCCAGCTCGGAGGTGACCTCTCAGCTGAAAAAATATAGGCTAGATAGAGATCTATGGTTGGGTGGAACGTTGACCTCCCGTAGCCAGTCGTTGGACATTTACATTTCAAGATAAGTACTCTTGTGAATTAATTTATATTTATTCTGTGTTATGCAATGTGTTCAATCTGAATGTTAAATATTCATGGTAATCAAATTGAGATGGAATCTGTGAATAGCATGAGAATGAGATTGAATCTCTGCATATGGAATCACCTTTTTGTTTGAGATAAACATGTTGATGCATTCCATTCTGTTTGTGTATTATTATGTTTAATTCCGTTGTGTTTATATTAAGTTGATTCTGCACACAGAAGTTTTTAATTGTTATGAATTTATGAGAAAAGAAATAATATTGGGGCTATGTCTACCAAAATCCCCGTATGATTGGTCATGTTCTCTCCCCTGCATTTGGAAGGTGGGAGGGGATGTTACAAAGAAGTATCATAGCCCATGTTGCAACGCTGGGGCTGCTTGGGTGTCATTTTGATATGGAAAAATGGTAGGATCATATTTCTCAAATGTAGCATGGGATCACACCATTGCATAGAGCTCTCCACGATCTTTCCAACGGTACCAAACTTTCCTTATTTGGTTAAGGGACAAGGGAGATATGACCCCCGCAAGCATGCAGATTGCGTGCAGGTCGCGCACAGATTGCGCGCAGGTCGCGCACGGATTGTGTGCGGATTGCGTATGGGTTGCGCACAAGTCGCGCACAGATTGCGCACGGATTGTGTGCGGGTTGCGCACAGATTGCATGCAGATTGTGTGCGGGTTGCACGCAGATTGCGTGTGGATTGCGTGCGGGTTGCGCACGGATTACGCGTAGGTCATGCATAGATTGCGCGTGGATTGCACGCGGATTGCGCGCAGGTTGCGCACAGATAGTGCATGGATTGCGCGCAAGTCGTGCACAGATTGCGTGCGGGTTGCGCTCGGATTGCGCACAGATTGTGTGCGGGTTGAGCACGGATTGCGTGCAGGTCGCGCGTAGGTTGTGCGCAGATTGAGTGCAGGTTGTGCACGGATAGTGCGCAGGTTGCGCATAGGTTGTGCGCAGGTGGCACACAGGTGGAGCAAAGGTTGAAAAGGGAGTTAAAAAGGAAAAGTAGTTAAACCCAGAATTTTATAAAAGATGAATGGTGCATCGAAATTGAGATCCGTGAATTGCTAAGTGTTCCTTGTTATATGGACTAACTTCTCCCAATATAAAATTTTTTGTGATTCTTAATAGAGTTTCTTCCACAGGTTGTTGAAGTTGGCATTCTAGACCAAAATACAACGGTGTAAAATATGCAGAATTATTGGTAAGAGTTGTCATTTTTGAAACAACATTGTTTCCACACCCGATGTCGTAATGGAGCATGGGGACCGGCATTGGAAAGATTTTCTAGTAAGGAATAATGGTGTATGACCAGAATTGGAATGAAGTTATCATACCCCATAAATAATTAGAGCAGAAATGTACTAGCAACTGTTGTGACAAATTATTGATAAATATGGGCAATTTCCAGAATTGCTTGAATGGGCAAGGGAAAGGAATGCATAGCAACTGTGTGAATTATTCCATGAGTTCTATTATGTTAAATATTGATTGTGTATATTTCTATATTCATTCTTATGATGTATGACAAATATTTTCATAATGCACAGTGCTTGCAGCTCATAAAATTTATAATTGTAGCAGAGGTAGCATACAGGAAAGATTGATGAAGGCTCAAGAAGAACAACACCAACTCAATGTTGCTATTTTGCAAAGCCTCACTGATATGCAGCATAAGATAAACCTTGGGTTCAACCCTATCAATATGTGTGAATAAGGAATAAATGCAGGGATTCACTCTAGAGGTCGCTCAAAGTGGAGGACTCCAAGCCCAAGGAAGAGTTCGGTGAGCAGAAAGCATAAAACATCTTCATCAAGGTCTTTTTCCAGTAGTTCGTGTGACTCCAAATGTTCTAGAAGAAGTCCAAGACATGCACCTAAGAGATTGGACGAAAGAAAGAAGTTTAAGGGAATCCCACAGGAAGAATTCAGGAAGGAAAGACCTCCCACATTTGATGGGGAAGGCAAGACTGGCCAAGAAGCAGAAGCATGGCTTCTTGGAATGAAGAAATACTTCAAAATTCAAGACTACTCGGGAAATGAGAAATCCAGAATTGCCATTTACAATCTAAATGGCAGAGCTTCCATTTGGTGGGACAATCTCTTGCAAGTGAAAAGAATTAATGAGAGAAAGATCAGTTGGGAAAGATTTAAGAGGTACTTCAAGGAGAAATACCTTTCTACTAGGTATTATGACGGTAAGAGAAAAGAGTTTAATGAACTCAGGTTGGGACTAAAGTCTATGGAAGAGCATGTCCACAAATTCTTGGAATTACTAAGATATGTTGACTACATTAAGGATGAGAGAGTAAAAATCCAATGCTTCCTTGGAGGTCTACCTCAAAGCTTCAAGGATCGTATTAAGTTTGTTAATCCAATCAGTTTGGATGAAGCCATTAGGATGGCAATGCATTGCTATGAGAAAAGTAAAGGAAGAATGGAGGCTAACCCAGCATGGAAAGGAAAGCCAAGAGGGAAGTTTGATCAAAAGAAGAATGGCTTCAAGCCACCATTCATAGGTCAGCCTAGAACCTTTCCACAGGGATAGCAAGCAAGGAGTGGATTCAAACTAGTAGTGGCAACAGACAAAGCATCAAAAGGACCACTTCAGTGTTGGGGATGTGGAGAAAACCACATGTTGAAGGATTGTCCACATAGAAAAGACAATTCTTGAAAGTTGAACAACTTGAAGGGAGTAGCTACGGTGGGGGACATGGAAAGGACATCACCTCGGATTTATGAAGCATTGGATAATCATCAAGAAGACCATCAATCATCAGTGGTGGAAGTCGAAGATAAGATTGCTACGCAATCTATTTCTGTTTTGATTGATCCAGGATCTACTCATAGTTATGTTTCTCCAAAAGTGGTTGAAGGTTGTTCTCTTAGAAAAATGAAGCATAATAAGTCTTGGCTAGTGCAATTAGCCACAGGAACCAAGAGAAAAGTAAGTGAGGTAGTGATGGAGTGTCCCATAGAATGGAATGGACTCCACACATATGTTGAATTGAATGTGTTACCATTAGGATCCTATGATGCATTAATTGGCATGGATTGGTTAGAAAGACATAGAGCCAAATTGGATTGTTATGAGAAAGCACTTGAGTGCATTGATGAAAAGGGAAGGCCAACATTGGTAAAAGGAATTCCCAAGCAAGTTTCTGTAAGGCAGATTTCAGCCCTGCAGTTGAAAAAGTTTTATAAGAAGGGTTGTCAATTATATGAAGTCCATATGCGAGATTCATTAGAGGACAAAGGGCCAAGACTAGAAGACTTCCGGATATTGCAAGAGTTCCAAGATGTGTTTCCGGATGAGGTACCAGGGTTGCCACCGACGAGAAATATTGATTTTACCATCGATCTTGTTCCAGGGGCAGCACCGAATTCCAAAGCTCCTTATAGAATGAGTACACCGGAGTTGGTGGAATTGAAGATACAGATGCAAGAATTAATGGATAGAAGGTATATCAGGCCTAGTGTGTCTCCTTGGGGAGCACCGATGTTATTTGTCAAGAAGAAAGATGGGACTTTAAGGCTGTGTATTGATTATAGGCAGCTCAATAAAGTGACAGTTAAGAACAAGTACCCATTACCAAAAATTGATGACTTGTTTGATCAAATGAAAGAAGCCAAATTATTTTCAAAGATTGACTTGAGGTATGGCTACCATCAAGTGACGATTAAAGAAGAAGACATTCACAAGACAGCTTTCAGAACTAGATATGGTCATTATGACTTCACTGTGGTTCCATTTGCCCTTACCAACGCACCTGCCACATTCATGTGTCTCATGAATAGCGTATTCAACAAATATTTGGATAAGTTTGTGATTGTGTTTTTAGATGACATTCTTGCCTATTCAAGAAATGAAGAAGAACATGAGGAGCATCTAAGAATGGTGTTGCAAGTTCTTAGAGAACATCAACTGTATGCCAAGTTAAGCAAGTGTGAATTCTATCAAAAGAGGATTCAATATTTGGGTCACGTCATTTCAGAAGAGGAATTGCAGTGGATCCGGAGAAGATTAATTCCATCATGGGTTGGCCGAATCCAAGAAATGTTTCAGATGTTAAATCTTTTGTGGGCCTTGCTGGTTACTATAGAAGGTTTATTGAAGGATTATCCAGGATAACTCATCCGATCACTTCATTGCAAAGGAAGAACATCAGATTTGTATGGTCTGAAAAATGTGAGAAAATTTTTCAGAAGCTGAAGGAGTTACTTACCAGCGCTCCTGTTTTGAAGATAGCAGATCCAAAGAAGGATTTTGTAGTCTGCACAGATGCTTGCATTGAAGGACTGGGTGGGGTTCTCATGCAAGAAGGAATTGTGATTTGCTATGAATCCAGCAAACTAAAAGAGCATGAAAAGAATTATGCCACACATGATTTAGAGTTAGCAGCCATAGTGCATTCTCTTAAAATGTGGAGGCATTACTTGATGGGAAGAAGATTTGAGCTTAGAACAAACCACATGAGCTTGAAGTATTTGTTTGATCAGCCAAACTTGAATGCTAGGCAAGCTAGATGGATGTAATTTCTTTGTGAATTTGATTTTGAAATTAAACATGTGAAAGGGAAGGAGAATAAGGTTGCAAATGCTCTTAGCAGAAAATTTCATGTTTCAGCAGTAAGTATGTGCAAATCAGATTTGAAGACAAGAGTTCTTGAAGCCCAAAACGGTGACGAAACTTGCCTTCAAATTAAGGAGAAGTTGCAGCATGGTAATGTGGATGAAAAGTGTGCAGGATATCAGCTGGGTGAAGACAATATACTCATCTACAAAGATAGGTTGTAGATTCCAAATAATGCAGATTTGAAGAAATTAGTGATGGATGAAATATACCAAATGCCGTACTCTGGACACCCAGGATATCAGAAGACTATAACAGCAGCAAGAAAGAAATACTTTTGGAATGGCATGAAGAAGGACATAGCTGAGTACATTGCTAGGTGTCAGAAGTGCCAACAAGTCAAGGAAGAACACCAACATCCAGCAGGGTTATTGCATCCCTTACCCATTCCGGAATGGAAGTGGGAAGTGATCTCCATGGATTTTATAACAGGTCTGCCCATGACAGTGAAGAAGCATGACTCAATCATGGTTGTGGTGTATAAGCAATCAAAGGTAGCTCACTTTATTCCAGTGAAGTCCACTCACAAGGCTAGTGACATTGCGAACATCTTCATGAGAGAGATATTCAGATTGCATGGATTGCCTAAGGCAATAATTTTTGATCGTGATACAAAGTTCACCTCCAATTTATGGAAGGGATTATTTCAGGAATTGGGAACTAAATTGAATTTCAGTATAGCTTACCATCCTCAAACGGATGGCCAAACCGAGAGGGTGAATCAGGTTCTTGAACACATGCTGAGAATGTATGTGATGGACAAACCATCCAAGTGGGAAGATTATTTACACTTGGTTGAATTTGCATACAATAATGGACACCATGCATCCTTGGGAATGAGTCCATTTGAAGCATTGCATGGCAAGGGATGCAGGACGCCAATGAATTGGGACGGCCTAGTGAACAGGGTAGTGCTTGGACTAGAGATGATCAAGGAAATGGAACAGGAAAATGTTAAGATCAGGCATAATTTAAAGGTGGCTCAGGACAGGTAGAAGAGTTATGCAGTTTTGAAAAGAGCACATAAGGAATTTCAGATCAGGGATCATGTTTACTTGAGAGTGAAACCAAGGAAGAGTTCCCTCAAGTTGGGGAGTTGTGCCAAGTTGTCACCAAGATATTGTGGGCCATTTGAAGTCCTTGATAGGATAGGGCCAATTGCATATAGAATTGCATTGCCTGCTAACATAAGAGATCATAATGTTTTCCATGTATCTTTGCTTAAGAAGTATGTACATGATCCTAATCATATGATTGATTGGAATGTGATACAAGTGGAACCCGAGGGAGAGTTCCAAGTAGAACCTATGCACATCCTCGACAAGAAAGTCACATTGCTCCGGAACAGAGCCATCGGGAAAGTAAAGGTCCAATGGGAGCACCTTAGCCTTGATGAGGCTACATGGCAGCTAGAGGATGCCATGAGGGAGGCATTCCCATTTTTGTTCAGTTTTGAGAACACCAAGGACGGTGTTGTTCTAAGAGGGAGGGTAATGTAATACCCCAATTTTGACCCTTACAAAATATTGGCTTCTAATGTAAATATTGCATACACACGTTGTATGTTTCCCTTGCGTGGAGCTCAAAGCCAACGCCCCGCTAGTTTATGCTCAGATTTTATTTAAATTAGACACGCTTTGAGATTGTGTTACCCACGTGCTATTAAGCCATGCGATATTGTAACTTGATGTAAATATTTAATATTGAAATAAAATACCAAAACTGGCTATGGGAGTAATGAATGAAAAGGGGCCATGTGTATCCACTAGGGAGTAGTGAGGGGGTTGTGGGATTGAACCATAGGCTACCATATGTCACCTTGAGAACCCATTTGACTTACTTTGCTGACATTTATTTATGTTGTAAGGAAGTGGTTGAGGAATTCAGTCCATGACTTCAATGGAGCATCAACAGCCCAGAAATTCGTATGGCAGATTATGGGCTCTGTTTTCTTGTACCGCAAGCCACTCTACCTCATGGGAGTTGATTCTTCCTCATCCCCATTCCATTGTGAAACTTATCAGCACCATTTTCCATCCAAAAAAGAATTCCCAGCAGAGAGAAAAACAGAAATCGCGACCTTGAGAGAACCCATCTTTTGGAAGACCAAAAATGCCCAGATTTGGCATTGGACAATAAAATCCAATGGGGGATCCACTAGTATGAACCTTGGGGTGAATTTGGGAGCATTAGCTATCCCGAAATCCATAGGGAAACCTAGTTTTTACAGCCCAGAAATGAAGTGACGGGATTGAGTTATTGGGTAACAGAACTGTGAGAAATCCAAGTGTGAATGACTGTGTAAAGGTTGGGTGTGCTTGATAAACCCAGTGAAGGACAGGATCTCAAGGATTAGCAGCTGGACCTTTCTATGCCCATCCTGAAGAGCACTAGAAGGAAGAGTTGACTGAGGGACTGTGTAACAGAGAAGGGGATCTTCCTTGTGTTGGATGTGGTAGGTAATGTGGGTTCCTGACTATTGAGTTCACTTGAGATGCCTGTAGCTCTGTGGTTGAGCTCATTGGCTTAGCGTTACCCTCCTCTATCTTCTTGAATGCTTGATAAACCCAACGGTGTATTGGCTTAGCATAGCTGATGTCTGAATCCATAGCTGTGAGTGAGCCCAACTAGTTCTTCCTTAGTGGATACACAACCCATCTCGGGGGTGATCTCTCAGCTAAAAGAATATAGGCTGGATAGAGATCTATGGTTGGGTGGAACGTTGCCCTCCCGTAGCCAGTCGTTGGACATTTACATTTCAAGATAAGTATTCTTGTGAATTAATTTATATACATTATGTGTTATGCAATGTGTTCAATATCAATGTTAAATACTCATGGTAATCAAATTGAGATGGAATCTATGAATAGCATGAGAATGAGATTGAATCTTTGCATATGGAATCACCTTTTTGCTTGAGATAAACATGTTGAGGCATTCCATTTTGTTTGTGTATTATTATGTTTAATTATGTTGTGTTTATATTGAGTTGATTCTGCACACAGAAGTTTTTAATTGTTATGAATTTATGAGAAAACAAAGAATATTGGGGCTAAGTCTGCCAAAAGCCCCGTATGATTGGTCATGTTCTCTCCCCTGCATTTGGAAGGCAGGAGAGGACGTTATAGTTATACCCCAAAGACCACACCACACCCATCTGCCAGTCTTCCATACATGGCTAGTCTAAACCTACCAGACCTGGCAAGGTTAACCAACAACCCTATTAGACACAACCCTACGTGGCCACCCATGCCCACAAAGATTCCCTCAGATATACCAAAATTTGAAGGAAAAGCTGCGAAAGATCCCCAAAACCACATCATGTCATTTCACCTATGGTGTTCCTCTAACTCCATAGTAGATGATTCCATTAGACTAATACTTTTACAAATAACTTTCACTGGTTCTGTAGCCAAGTGGTACATTGAGCAACCACATGGGACACACCTCACTTTTACTTCCCTCGCCTCAACGTTTCTTCAGTTCTTTCAACTACTCGTACGCTATGATACAAGAGTGGAAATACTTTTGTCTTGTAGACAGAACACCACTACACACATCACTGATCATATCCTTGATTCACGTAAGCGTCGTAGCCTCTACAAGATAAATCTTGATGACCGAATCTTTTTGGAATGGTTCCTCAAATCACTCCTCCCCCTCATAGCCAAAGATGTAGCTTCTGAACGACCCCAATCGAAAGAAGAAGCCATCTTAAAAGCTCAACAATTCGACCTCATATATGTCAAGTCAGGATATCTATACATTATTTTACTTGATGCCCCACGCAACGATTCATCCCGCCATAACGTGCTGGGGGCATCCCATGCTGTCGACGATATTATCGGCCAGGTTACGGCACAAAACAAACCTTTTACCATGATGAGTACAAACAATGCCTCAGACCTTTCTAGGGCTACATTACAGTAATAAACACCCACCACACTCATGGACCCTCATGTCCACCACAGTGTTATGGGAAAGCACCATTAGCTTACGCGCCACCTTCATACTATAACCAACAGGCCCAACAAACTCTGGTCTAGCTGCAAGCCCAAGTGGCTTATTATCCTCAGCAGGTAGCACCTCTTGCTCAAACACTTCCAGCAGCTCAAAGTTACCCACAACCGCAACAAGCAACAGGTCCACCTCATGACCCACCTGCTTAGTACCCATCGCAACCTGCTCTTGAGCCTTCACGACCTCAAAATGCACTTACTACCCAAGGGCATGTGTATGCACAGCAAAACCAACCTCCAAACCATAACAACCAGCATAACCAAGGAGGTCAACAAAACCGCAGAAGAGGACGTAACCACGGAAACAACTAGCAACATAACCAAGGTGCACCACCACCTAATCCTCCAAACAAAAATAATGCTGCTCCCCCCAACCAAAATCCTAATCGTCCACTAAAACAAGCTAAAAATAAAAACCTGAGAACAAACCATCCATGTTCCATATGTGGAGTCTACGACCATTACACACATAATTGTCCCCATTTAGATCGAGTGCGTCAACTCTGGATCGACGACGCCCAACGGCAAGGACATGCTGCACAGCCAACACCTCCTCCTCAGCAACAACCCATGATATTGAAAAATCCCTTACTTAACCAAGGCACGGTCAACACTCATCCAAATGATCCCCCTCAAGGACCCACTGCAACATAGCAGCAAATCACTTACGCGGAAGCTACTACCAGCATGTAGATTCCAACTCCCACCATTTGCTTATGATTTCATCAAATGATCTCAATATTCAAACCCGTCGAAATCAATACGGATCTTCCCCTGAGGCCAAACCTACCGACCCATCGTCGAGTGCTCTCCCAACCGATCAACCACTTCACATACCCACTATGTCAATGGATGGGGGTTCCAAAGCACCTCATTACCCTTTGAGACGAATTAACAATAACCCGAACGCTCATGCAGCTTCCAACTATAACATTGTAGAGGATTTAGCTTACTCCCCCACTGCTATGTCCGCTCTCGAAACCTTAAAAAACTGTCCTGCATAGAGAAAGTTGTTGTTATCTACCATCGGCGCCATAGATCCTAACGACTCTAACATGATGGCTTCCGACTTAGAACAAGTTGAACCTCTCATACCTTCATCTCTAGCTTTTCAAGTTTTCGTCTCCATTCACAACATCGTCGTTCATCGATACATAATCGATGAAGGAGCCTCTACCTACATCATGTTGACTTTTGTATGGCAGAAAATTTGATCCCCAACACTACTACCATCTACTACCGCATTACAAGCTTACGATGGCCGTGCAGCTCAACCTCAAGGTTTGCTAGTGAATGTACCCATACATCTTGGGGGAAAATTGGTTCTCATAGATATAGAGGTCATTAATGCCCAACTTGATTACAATCTCCTTCTGGGATGAAGCTACATGTATAAAATGAAAGCTGTCGCTTCTTCTGTTTTCCACATCATGATGTTCCCCCATGAAGGATGCGTAGTCAAAATAGACCAGATTACATACTATGATCCCAATGCTCCCGCAACACCACAAAATGTTCTTCCCATGATTGAACAACCCGTTCTTAGTGCACCAACATCATTCATCTCATCAGTCGGACCTGGGATATATTCGGATACTCCCATCACTAGCTCTTTCCAGTCAATCCCACCCCCTCTTCAGGTAACTGCAGTATCCGATTTTTATACCCTATCGCACAATGAATAACAACATCCTCAACAACCTCAACCATCGCCACAAGCACCCATTGTGCCTAGTCATATCAAAACAACACCGATTCACACAATCCCATTCTTGTTTCCATTTTCAGGAGTTGTCAGCATGCCAGTAATGGCTACACTTAACCTTCCAGGTTTAACGTTAGGAATACTTGTATGGTACTTACCTGCCCCAACTCCCCCACTGACTCCAACCATTGTCCTACAAATGGTACGACCTATGAATATGTCGAACCATCCACCACCTGGCATACCACAACCCCAAAATCCCCCACCACCTGGTGGTTCAAACCCCCAAAACCGATCAATCCCAATAGGAGGCACTACATTGACATCTAGTTATGTCACCGCTCATTCCCACAACATTGGGAGCAGAGGTCCATAAACCTACAACACTGCACCCACAACTCGCACTGCCCCAGTGACACCTAAATTAGCTAAAAATCCCCCAACATGCATGCTCCCTAAGTGCTCCTTGTGTGACGATATAGACCATGCTACCCATCGATGTCCACAACTACCATCACTTCAAGAACACATGAATATGTTGGATGATGACACCAACGTTCCAGTAGTCAAACTAGAAGTCCCCCCTAAACCTCGTGATAAATAATTGTGCACAAACCACCCTTGTGCAATATGCAGAATCTACGGCCATTATTCACATCATTGCCCCGATATCCCAGATTACAGAGTAGCACTATACGAGATGAATAATGCTAACCTAGAGATATCCCCACCACTTATTGAGGAAATATTTCCCCTCGAATATTCCCATTCAGAAGAAATAAATACCATTTATATGTTTTCAACTACATATAAACCTGAACCAGTTCATTTAATGGAACACTACTTCTGTACCGATGAAGAAATCCTAGAAACACTCATTGCACCGAACTACCCTTGGGATGATATGGACCATCGATCATACTTCCTCCATGAAGCGTCTATGTACACTGCGACAAACTAAATATCGGTTGAATCTAAGCACTTCTTACCAACCAAGGTCAATTGGTTCAAGGACCTAATCCCAGCTCTAGAAGCCTTTGAAGAAAGTAACATGGATAACATTTCGGCCATTATAAAAATTGACATCTCTACCACCCACGGAAAACCCGATCTTATCTCTTTAGGTGCATCTCGCACTGAAAAAGAAACCCAAGCTTATAAGAAACTCTTCCAAGAATTTCGAGATGTCTTTGCTTGGTCTTATACTGAGATGCCTGGTCTTGATCCTACCATTGTGGAACATCACATAGACACTTGGCCCAACATATTACCGGTCTTCCAGAAACAACGTCCCATTCAGCCATCCAAGATTCCAGCCGCCAAAGTAGAAATTGAGAAGCTTCGAGCAGCAGGTTTCATATACCCTATAGCATACACCACCTAGGTTTCAAACCCAGTACCAATCAATAAGAAAGTCGACACCATCCACGTCTGTACTGACTTCCATGACCTTAGCCTAGCTTGTCCCAAAGACAAGTTCCCCACGCCATTTATAGACCAACTAATCGATGAGTGTGCAGGACATGAGGTACTTTCTTTTATGGATGGTTTCTCCGGATACAACAACATCAAAATCCGTAAAGAAGATTAGTACAATACTGCTTTTACCACCCCATTGGGCACCTTTGCTTATCGCATCATGCCTTTCGGTCTCAAGAATGCGGGAGCCACTTTCCAAAGAGCCATGACTTATTGCTTTCATGATCTGCATAAAATCATTAAATTTTATCTAGATGACCTCATTGCCCGATCTAAGAAACGATCTGACCACTTAGAAGAGCTTCGACAAGTTTTCTTGCGATGCCGCAAATACAAAATCCGCTTCAACCCACTTAAATGTGTAATTTGCGTTACAACAGGCCACCTGCTAGGGTTTGTCATTTCAGAAAAAGGGATCACCATTGACCCTCTAAAAGTTCAAGCCATAGTGGACCTCCCCTCACCACGTACACTAAGATAGATGCAAAGCCTCCAGGTGAAGTCCAACATCCTTCATCATTTCATCCTAGACTATGCCACCACTGTACATGGTTTCCTCCATTTGCTACACCTCCATACCCGCTTCGTATGGGACAACCAAGCAGAAGGAACCTTCATGGACCTAAAGAAAGCACTTACAAGCGCCCCTTTGATTTTTCCACCAGATTTCACCAAAGACTTTACCCTTTACATTTCGGCATCATATCATGCCGTCTCTGGAGTTCTCATCCAAGAAGACTCCGCTCACCAAGAGCATGTCATTTACTATGTGAGCTAGACCTTGTCAGGCCCACCCTTGCGCTATCCACATGAAGAGAAAATGGCCCTCACCATTGTCTTTTCAGTACAAAAGCTGCGACATTACATTCTTCTCATCCACACCACAGTTGTGGCCAATTCCAATCCAATGGTCTATCTCTTGAATCGTCACCTTCTACAAGGTCATGTTGCCAAATGGGTGGTTATCTTACAAGAATATGACCTAACATTTAAAACCCCAAAGAGCACCAAATAATTAGCACTCGTTCAAGTCATTACGGGCTTAACATCATCATCATCATCACCAATTATCCACACTGATCTAATCGACGAACATTTGTTTATCATCTCGTTGGACAACCCTTGGTATGGCGACATTTTGGTATACCTCCACACACAGAAGTTTTGACCCAACATCGACTGTGATGGATGCCTTCGCATCCATCACCATGCCCCCCGTTATCTCCTCACGGGTGATATCTTATATCGACGTGGTGTCGACACAATCTTGCGACGATGCTTTTCCCAAGGCGAAGCAGAACAAGTCCTTAACGATTTTCATAGCGGTGCCTGCAGCAGCCATTTTTCAGGAATGGCCACCACCCAAAAGGTAATCCGCATAGGTTATTTTTGGTCATCATTATTCATTGATTGTATCACAGCAGTCAAACACTGCCGAAACTGCCAGCTCATAGCCCCAAAGACAAGAACACCCCCCGCCCCCCTTCATCCGGTCCTCACCGCTGGACCATTTTGCAAATGGGCCATCGACTTCATGGATTGCAATCCCACATCAGCCGGAGGTCACAAACACATTATTGTAGTTGTTGATTACTTTACCAAATGGGCAAAAGCCATGCTTACCTACAATTGCAAAGCCGACACTGCAACCCATTTTTTCCTCAACCATGTTATTGCTTGTTTCAGAGTACCAAAACAACTCGTCTCAGACCATGGCTCTCACTTTGAAGGCTCCATTTGGAGAGAATTGTCCACATTCCCTAAGTTTGAACACCATTTATCCTCTACCTTCTACCCCCAAGGGAATGGCCAAGTCGAATTTGTTAACAAAATTTTGAAGACTATCCTCCAACGCACCGTCGACAAACATAAATCCAATTGGCATCACATGATTTTTCCCTCATTATGGGATTATCGCACGTTGACCAAGACCACTACCAGTTTTACCCCATTCCATTTAGTTCATGGGGTGGAATCTGTCCTCCCCATTGAATGCCAGATACCAACATTACAAATTTCTGTAGAACTTCTCCCTGATACATCATTAATTGAAGAGCGCTTACTTTTTTTAGAGCAGGCCAACGAAGATTGCCACATATCTCTCCAAACAATCGAATTTGCAAAGAATAGATCTAAACTTCATTACGATAAACATGTTCACCCACGATCATTTACTGAAGGCAACCTCGTACTTTCCTATGATCAAGCTCATGACAAAGTGGGAAAAGGAAAGTTTGTGTCCATGTGGCAAGGCCCATATATTATACACACCTGCCTCAGACAAGGTGCATATATTCTAACTGACTCAGAAGGTAACACCCTATGCAACGCATGTAACGGGTTGTACCTCAACCGATTTTACCCATAGAAAATATGATGGACACCACAGTCCACAATTGTACAGTCTTATTTTCTTTTTTACAAAAAATACAAAAACCTAAAATTTGCTTTTCCTGCATAACCACAGATGGATCCTGTTCCACTTTGCTACGTTGGCTTCGCTAATAGTGCAAGCCATTGGTATCCCAATCTCGCCTCCACAGCTTGGGTAATATATTCCCCTTCACATGAGTTGATCCACATCGACGGAGTGTGAATAGGTGCCGCAAAAAATAACCAAGTTGAGTACAACACCGTAACTGGTCTCCTGGCCATTGCTCTCCAAATGAGCATAAGTCACCTTACCGTTTTCTTGGACTCCCAGCTCCTTGTTTCCCAGCTGAATAATATTTATCAGGTACGCGACCCTATCTATTCAGAAAATTCCTACGCACTAAACAAATGATTCGATAGTTTGCGTCCATTTCATTCACACATGTCCCAAGGAATCTCAATAGTATAGAAGACCATATGGCAAATAACATTCTAGATTGGCACACCAATCAAACCATGTAGAAAAAACAAAATTTGCATCCATGTGCATAACATGTGCCTCCACATGCATACAAAAATCAAACATGCCTCCATGGGCAAACAAATAGACAAGATCTACATCCACGTGCATACATGACTATATACCAAAATATATATATATATATATAGTCACAATGTCACAGGTGCCCTCAGCACCCAATATACAAAAATACATAGCCGTACAAAAAGGTACATCCCCACATGCTCATCAGCATTTGCAGGAAAATATATGATCAACTAGTCATCATGATCCTCATTATCCACTGGCCCCTCCTCCGCTGGCTCCTCCAAATCCTCCTGATCTCGAGCCCTCCTCTCCACCGACATAACTACTACTCTGAGCAGGATAGACCACCACTCACGAGGAACATCGAAACAACGCTCAATAATGTGTCAGTCCAAGTCCCTCTAGCCCTCCTCTAGGGCTCCCTCTAGAAGCAACTCAAAAGTCTCTCATAGGCCCTCCATAGAATCGCCTCGAGGTCGGACAACTCCTCAAACACTAGGAGGTGACACAGCTATAGGTGGAGGTACCACCACCATCGCCTGTCCCCGACGACCCACATGATCGGCTGGTCACCTCAGACCAATATCTGCACAATCACATAGGTGAACAAAGTAAATATCATTTAAATATCTCTAGCTATACTCATAACAAAAACATCTAAAAACATGATATAGTGGAGAACCAAAAAACAAAGACATGTCATCTAAACCCCAGGCCTGCACCTGAGCTCGAGGCATCTCCGGATCTCCCCAGTAATCCATGCCAGCATATGGATAATCATCAATAAGTAGGGGGATCTGCTCCCACTACTCATACATATCCTCCGAAAAGAAACATCGGATACCACCACCACCCCGGGGCATCATCGGCCCCCACCACACCATTTGCGACTCAGTAACCAACCCTTCCTGAACCGGCACACGCGGTCGCAAGGTTGGTACTCGCTCAAAGAAAAAACAACAGAGGAAAGAGGCATAGCAAAACTCCCCCCCCTCCCGACTGACTTTGTCCAGATCTCGCCGGACACAGGCCAAAAACATCTGACCCCAAGCGAAGTAGGTCCCTCTCAACACACGGTCTACCATCATCATTTTCCCCCTAGACAACCAATGTGGCACCGCGACACCCAACACAAGCAGAACACAAGTCCCAACCGCCCGCATCTCCCACTCCCTCAAAGATGTCAGACTCAATGCGTTGTTCTGCGCAATAGCTCCCAAAACACATAATCTCTCCAAGAGATCCTCAATGTCCAACCCAGCAAGGATCCTCGGTTGGAGCTCCCCTACCTCCCCTAAGTGAGGAAACCCAGTAAGGAAATAAACATGAGAAAGGGTGATCTCTAACATCTCACCCCCCACCATGAATGCAGCCTCTGCTGGAACCCATAAACCCACCAATTTGTTCAAGTGCTCTCTAACTTAACGCATAGGTGGAATCTAAGCAAACTTTAGGAGCCTGCTAGTAGACAAGGCCTCCCGGAAACCCAAGTTGGTCCGAATCTGATCCATCAAGTCCTCATCGATCTCTCACTCCTGCCACGATACTAGTGGCCTCTTCAGCATCCTGCCAAAAAAAAAAGAAAAGTTTTAGAAAACAATTTTTTTTTCCAAAAGATCCCATCGCGACTTTTGAGCTCTTAACTGCGATGATCATCGCAACTTTTTCATCAAAATCCGCGATGATCATCGTGACTTTTTAAATCAAAATCCATGATGATCATTGCGGGTATCAGCCCCACAGTCACAATGAACATCGCGACTGTCTGCCCCAAACCCGCGATGAACATCACAGGTATCAAGTCCATACCCACGATGTTCATGACGGAAAAAGAATCGAAACCTGCGATATTCCATGTTGTAATGCCAATGTGGAATTTCACAGCCTTCAGGGTCCCACTGCTAACAAGAAAAGAAATAATTGAAAAGGCTAAGGCATATAGGCTTACCTGAAACTCGCAGAACAAAATTCCAACAATCAAATCTCCCACAAATCGAGAAAATGCTTTGACCCACTCAAATGATCTGTGAAACTTGCACGTAACAATGACCCATGTCACATTGGGCCCACACCCTATTTATAGAGATTTGACCATTTTTTAAGCAACAATTTTGGTATCATACGATGTCTGTTTTTCAAACTATTGGCATCGTTGGAATCAACACAGCAAGAACTTCATGATAGTCCACTCCTTTTCCTAATTCAACTCGGTCCATTTTTGGGGCATTTTTCCCACGCCCCTCGCCGCCTCGGTTTGCATGCCACATTGGTCGTCATCCATTTTTGACGAGTTTTATATCGCCAGATTCAGTTTTCTGCATTCGTGATGATGCTTGAGATCATTTCTTGCTCTCATGCCCACATTTTTGGGAATTTTTTACATGCCCCCTTGTCGCCTTGGTTTATGTGCCACATCAGTCGTCATCTATTTCTGACGAGTTTTATATCGCTAAATTCAGTTTTCTGCACTTGTGATGATGCTTGAGATCATTTCTCACTCTCACGCCCATATTTTTTTGGCATTTTTTACATGCCCCCTTGTCGCCTCGGTTTACATGCCACATCGGTCGTCGTCCGTTGTTGACAATTTTTATATCACCGGATTTAGTTTTCCGCGCTCGTGACGATGCTTCAGACCATTTCTTGCTCTCACCCCCATAATGGTCGGGCATTTTTTCAAAATGCCACTTATCACCTCGATTTGCGTGCCACATTGATCATTTCCCGTTTCTCACAAATTTTATGTCGCCAGATTCAGTTCTTCATGCTCATGATGATGCTCGAGATCATTTCTCACTCTCACCAATACCTTTTTGTTCGGTATAATTTTATCCCTTTTTCAGGCTGAGCAATGCTTTTACGAAAAAGGCACTTAGGGAGTTTCTGTTAAGCTCTTTTCTGACTCCTAAAACAATGAAAAGATCATCGAGCAACCTTGCTTCCTTTCATGCTCACTAAACGTATTTGAAAGGGCATCTACTTGGTATACGTTTACCCCTTTTCCGGACCTTCTAGACTAATTACAAAAAAGGAATACTCTAGTCACATCGGCTAGAAGAGTTCTCCATTTGCATCATTTTATGCTTTTTCGGGCCTTGGAGACTAACTTACAAAAAAGAACACCAATGGAGTCTACTTACCGCTTTTAGACTCTCAAAAAATGAAAGCAACCATGGGCAATCACCATCTTGGGCTCGTATAAATCCACAGGACGGTACTCCACCACCACTACAGAGTCTTCTTATAGTTTTCAGACTCCCTAAAAATGAAAACAATCATGAGCACGAACAGTCCTGGGCTCACAAAATCCACAGGACAGTACCATTTCAGAGCACACTTGTATCACCTCTTGGAGCTCATTATAACTGCGAAGAAGGACCCAATGGTGCTTCTCGGTGCCACAACATATCATGTCTACTCATATGGCATCTTCCCCATTTTGGTCGCCTTTGTTCAGAGCACTCTGCAGTATGTCACCTTAAGAGTCTCTTGAAAGCATCCATCAGCTTGTCCCCCCAAAGTCACTCCAATCTGCAATACATACCACTGATCCTTTCAGTTATGATCCCCACACCTAAAAATTAGTTTCCTATGCTTCCAGGTCAACCATGTCTTCATGCTCTGAACAAAGGAAGTTTGAGTCCACCCACTCTCACACCCCAGTTATTCCCCATCCTCACAGTATATCAGTCCTACCATCAATACTATCACACTTCAGTTATACACCCCATGCTCCTACCAAGGAAACATCATTGTCTTGGCAGTTGCTGGTATCCCTCTATCGATACCAACCAAATCTATTCCAGAGGATAGACCCAAAGGCCCCTGTGCCTTGGACTCATCAACATTAGTGATGAGTGCCTACGGATCATTTTGAAAGGAGTCATCAGTGCCTCTCCAAATGATTGTTTCTCACATGCTCAACTTCAACACCTTGATTGCATCATTGAGACTCGTACAGGGTATCAGTCCTTTCAGTTATTTGTTGAAGACCCCGGATATCATCTGACTCTACCATATATGAGAGTTTAATTAAGGATACAACCGGTTACATTTTCCTATGGGTATTCGGGTTGCATTTACCGACAGTTTTCAGACATATCCCACTTTTTTACTCCCTTGAATATATAGTTACATAACTCCTCACAGTTGACTCACAATTATTGAGTACCTACAGATGTTGGACACCTTCAATTTCAGGAGTTCATCAACCCTTTTGATACATTGTTAAGAATAGTTGTTTCCCTCTTTCCCAGTGTATCAGTTATTCAGATCAGTCATGATATAACCATGAGTATGTCCCAGCATTGTGTACCCTCTAGACCATTATGATGTACCAGCAGAGTTTTATGTATCTCTTCAGGCCCCCCTTCATGGGCCTAATTGTTATGTTTATGTCTTGATACGAGCATGGGTATTCCCACCTCGTCCATAATCACAGATTATTCCTCATTCATTTTGAGGACATGTATTTTTTTAGTTTTTTGCAGCTTCCAAGGGGCCATTGCTCTAGTCTCCAACTAGTCTTTTCTCTTCTCCAAACCCCATGGAAAAACAAATACAAAAGAACTATGATGTCTGTCGGTCATATGATGCGCTCCTGCCCTAACACATCAGGGGCCAATCTGTTAACTCCCAAAAAGTGCTCACTAGCTCATTCCCTTATTCACATGACCCATTTGTCCACTTTTCCACCAGTTGAGCCTCTAAAGCCATCAAAAGGTCACCAAAAAGATCATAATGCACCTTTTTCCCCTCAAAATATATATTTTTCCTCCAAAAACCCTAAAAAAGGGTCCAGAATTCCCAAAAAATATTAAAAGGGAATAAAAAAATATTCAAAATATTCAAAAAAGGAAAAAATGAGGGAAAAAGAGACCTAAACCATGTTGGCCAATACCAGTGGTTTCCTTAAAACCATAGTGGTATTCCCCATCACCAAATTATAAAAAGGTGATAGGGGCTCCTCACTTTCCATCCACATTTCATCCTATCCTTATGCTGCCAAATTCCCATTGAGAGCCATTGCCTCCCATTTTGAGTTTGAAGACCCCCATTTCAGCATCTTGGAGAAGAGACCATTGGAGCTTGGAGCACCTCAACCTTGGAGCTGCTCAACACCAAACATCCTCACCTTTGAGGTAATACAAAAAATCTATTATTGTTTACTCTTGTTCTTCCATAGATCTCTTGTTATTGATTTAGTTCTTGTTTATTTACACATGCTTATGTTAATGTTAGACTAGATTTATAATTGTTTTTGCTTTTATTCGAAGACTGCTATTACAAGTTAATAGGTGCATCCTTGCACATGCTTGGTTGAAAAACCAAGCAACACTTGTCGGGTCCAACATTGGTGGCATCTCGTAGACTTCTTCTTCCACAACCACTCATCACCGATTTATCCTTTCCTTCTACGCTTCTGATAAGACATCCTTCTCTACTTCCGCACCATCATTGCCTTGCTTCCGCCATGTCTGTGTTGGCCAGATATGGGTGTCACGCTTATTGGTTCTAGTCACCCCTCCTCCTTGTGTCACAATACTGTTAGAAAAACAGGATCGCAGAGCAATAACAATAAACAGAAATGCAAATATAATCACACATACACATTACAAGAGAGACACAGATATATCGTGCTTCAACCAACTTGGGATACGTCTACACTGAATTTTTCTGTCCTTATTATTATTACCGTCCAGCAAGGTGAAGGGATACAACCTGCAGCACAACCGCTGCACTTCCTCTTCTCTATTTCACAGTCTCTCTCCTCATCTCAAAGATCTTTACAATGCATAAAACCTAATACATCAACCCTAGTCGTATTACAATGTCTTTATTTATAAGGGAAATACAATGGGAAAATACCACGGGATACCCAAAACCATGGGCCTGCAAAACAGCTGGCGAAAATAGCCCCAAAAATTTTCTTCGGGGCCATTGCCCCCGAACCCCCATTTCTCAGGGGCGCTGCCCCCGAACCCCCCAGCTAGGGGGGATGGTCCCCCCTGGAACCCCGTGGGGGGGCGATGCCCCCCCACACCCCCCCGTTGGGGTGATTGTATAGTCCACCTACATATCATATAAAATTGGGGTACAAACATGGCTGATACAATATCATCTATGAGACTAGAAGATCTGGCTCCACAACCAACAATCTCCCACTTGGAGACTGATCACAACAACTCCACCGCTGCTGCACTTCCTGGACTTGGACTTGGAAAATTTCTACTCTTCACCTTCATGCTAGAAGGCCAACTAAAATCGAGCACGAACTCAGTTTCTCTCTGGTCACTACCTTTGTGAACATGTCTGCAGGATTCTGGATAGTATGCATCTTTTCCAGCTTTAACAATTCATCTTCCAGAACAGAGCGTATGAAATGGTACTTGAGCTATATATGTTTAGTCCTGGAATGGAATGCTGAGTTCTTTGCAAGGTGAATGGCACTCTGGCTATAACTATACGATCTTCTATCCTTCTGCTTCTTACCCACTTCCTCCATAAACCTCTGCAACCAAATCATCTCTTTGCTAGCCTCTGTAATGGCAACATACTCTGCTTCTGTTGTTGAAAGTGAAACAACCTTCTGTAGTTTCGAAATCTAGCTTATTGTTGTTCCACCTATAGTAAACACATACCCTGTGGTGCTCCTCATTCTATCCTTGTCACCTGCCATATATGCATCAACATATCCCTGTAGAACAGTGTCTTAACCTCCAAAACATAATGCCTCAGTGGTAGTACCTCTCAAATACCTGAGAATCCACTGTACTACCTTTCAATGTTCTTTACCTGTATTGTTCATATATCTGCTCACAACTCCCACTGCATGTGCAATATCTGGTCTTGTGCACACCATGGCATACATCAAGCTGCCAATTGCTGATTGATAGGGAATCTTGGACATGTAATCTGTCTCTTCTTGTGTCTTGGGACACATTTCCTTACTTAGACTGAAATGGCTAGCCAAAGGTGTACTTACAGGTTTTGCATTCTGCATTCTGAACCTCTCCAACACCTTTTGTATGTACTCACTTTGAGACAATGTCAATTTGCGATTTTTCCTGTCTCTCATTATTCTCATACCAAGGATTTGCTTTGCAGCACCCAAATCCTTCATCGCAAATGAATTAGCTAGCTTTCTTTTGAGTACATTTATATCTTGCATGTCAGACCCTGCAACAAGCATGTCATCCACATACAATAACAAGATAATATATCTTCCATTTTCTAGCTTCTTGAAATAAACACAGTGGTCAGAATGACATCTACTATAACCTTGTTCTGTCATAAACCTGTCAAACTTTAGATACCACTGCCTTGGAGCTTGCTTCAAGCCATACAAGCTCTTTTTCAACCTGCATACCAGATCCTCCTTACCTTTGACCTCATACCATTGTGGCCGTTTCATATATATTTCTTCCTCCAAATCCCCATGGAGGAAGGTTGTTTTTACATCTAACTATTCAAGATGCAAATCTTCTACTGCCACTAGACTTAAGATATTCCTAATTGAAGTCATCTTAACAATCGGAGAAAATATTTCATCAAAATCTATACCTTTCTTTTGTGCAAACCCCTTTATAACAAGTCGGGCCTTGTACCTCTTCTTACCTCCTTCTTCTTCCTTCAACCTCTAAATCCATTTGTTTTGCAATGCTCTTTTACCAACAGGTAACTGAACCAAATTCCAAGTCTGGTTTCCTACCAATGAGTCCATATCCTCATTCATGCCTTGCTCTCACTTCTTTCTAGTTTCCACCTGCATTGCTTCTTCATAGCATTCTGGTTCACCAGAATCAGTCATCAATAAATAATACATAGAAGGAAAGTATCCTTCAGGGAGTCTACTTAACCCGGTAGATCTTCTTACAGTTGCAGGAGTTTCAGGTACTTGTTGCTGCTCTTGATTTTCTGGCACCTTCGAAACTTCATTTTCTTTAATTTCATCAAGTACTATGTACTCTGTGTTTTCCTTTTCCTGTTTCTTTCCCTGCAACTGATCTTTACACATGACCTTTTCATTGAATATCACATCTCTACTCCTAATGATTTTGTTATTTTCATAATCCCATAAATGATAACCAAATTCATCAACCCCGTATCCAATAAAGGTACATTTCTTGGATTTAGCTTCAAGCTTTGTTCTATTTTCTTTATCAATATGGAGAAATGCTTCACAACCAAACGTTCTCAGAAATGAGTAGTTTACCTTTTTATCTGTCCATGCTTCCTCTAGAATACCACCATCCAAAGCACTTGAAGGTCCTCTGTTTATTAAATAAACAACATTATTTACAGCATCTGCCCAAAACTGTAAGGGCAACCCTGCATGCAGTCTCATACACCTTGCATGCTCCATGATCGTTCTGTTCATCCTTTCTGACAAACCATTTTCCTGTGGTGTTCCTGGGACTGTCTTCTCTCTACGAATTCCATGGTATGAACAGTAACTATCAAACTCCTTGCCGCAGTACTCACCTCCATTATCAGATCTGAGACACTTCAATCTTTTTCCTGTCTCATTCTCAACCAAAGGTTTCCACTTCTTAAAGGTAGCAAACACATCAGATTTCTGTCTAATGCAATAAACCCAAGTTTTTCTAGTTGCATCATCAATAAATGTAACATAATAATGAGAGCCACCAACAGATTGTACCTGAGCCAGTCCCCATACATCTCTATGCACAAGCTCTAATTTTTCATTCTTCTTCTGTTTCCCAACCCTGAGAAATCTGACTCTCTTCTGTTTTCCATAAACATAGTTTTCACAGAATTCCAAACTTACCTGCTTCAAATCCGGCATCAACTTCCTTGAGTGGAGAATCTGCATCCCCTTCTCACTCATGTGGCCAAGCCTATGATGCCACACTATTGTATCTGTTACTGTGGAAGCTAAAGAGATAGAATGGTCAGTATTATGAGGACATAAATACAATGTACCTACTCTGTCTCCTTTTTCTATCACCATTGATCCTTTAGTGATCTTCCACCACTTTTCTCCGAAAGTAGATAGACAGCCGCCATCTCCCAACTGCCCTATTGAGATCAGATTTCTTTTCATAGCAGGAATATGCCTAACTTCTTTCAACAACCAATCAGTTCCATTCTTAACTTTTATCCATACCTTACCCATTCCAACAAGTTTACATGGCTCATCATCACCCAATAAAACATGTCCAAAGTCGCCAGGAACATACTCATGAAAGTATTTCCTATGGGGTGTACCATGACATGAAGCTCCTGAATCTACTACCCAATAATCACTAGTATTGTCTAATGCAAGAATCAAAGCATCTTGTAACACATCACCTTCTACATTTGCTTCCTGGGTAGTTTCCTTCTGTGCATCTCCTTTCTTCTTTAGAGATTTGCAGTATTTCTTCAGATGTCCTTTCTTTCCACAGTTCCAGCACTCTATCTTTCCCAGTCTAGACTTGGATCTACCCATTTTAGACTTTCCATGATTACCTTGGCTCTTTCCTCTCTCCTTTTGTCTTCCCCTGCTCTCCATGGTCAACGCATTTCCTGATGTCTCACCTGTGCTTTTTCTTCGCATTTCCTCGGTAAGAATAACACCAATAACATCATCAAATTTCAAGGTGTTTGAACCAGATACGGAGTTACTTATAGCCATGACCAACTATTCCATCTTTCTGGCAATGAACACAAGATTAGAAGAGCCCTAACCTCATCATCAAATTTCACACTTACAGAATTTAGCTGATTTGTAACCGTATTAAACTCATTTAAATGTTCAGTAACAGATCCAGCTTCAGACATCTTCATATTAAATAAACACTTCATTAGAAATACCTTGATAGAGGCCAAGGGTTTTTCATACAGCTTACCCAATGCTTTCATCAAAACCTGTGTTGTCATTTCTTTTGAGATATTGAAAGCCATCGACGAAGCCAGGCTCAACCATATTGTTCCCAGAGCCTTTCTGTCAAGAACCTCCCATTCTTCGTCCTTCATAGCCATCGACTGCTTTGCTTTTCCTCCCAATGGTAGGAATAGATCCTTCTGGTATAGATAGTCCTCCATTTGCATCTTCCATAACCCAAAGTTTTGGCCGTTAAACTTCTCGACCTTAAACTTTCATTCTTCTGCCATTGCTCCCACTCGAACCAGGAACCCTAGCTTCTTGTGGGTTTAACTACCAAATAGACCTTTGGCTCTGATACCAATTGTTAGAAAAACAGGATCGCAGAGTGATAACAATAAATAGAAATGCAAATATAATCATACATACACATTACAAGAGAGACACAGATATATCGTGGTTCACCCAACTTGGGCTACGTCCACCCTGAATTTGCCAGTCCTTATTATTATTACCGTCCAGCAAGGTGAAGGGATACAACCTGCAGCACAACCGCTGCACTTCCTCTTCTCTGTTTCACAGTCTCTCTCCTGATCTCAAAGATCTTTACAATGCATAAAGCCTAATACATCAACCCTAGCCGTATTACAATGTCTTTATTTATAAGGGAAATACAATGGGAAAATACCACGGGATACCCAAAACCATGGGCCCGCAAAACAGCTGGCGAAAATAGCCCCAAAAATTTTCTTCAGGGGCGCTACTCCCGGACCCCCCAGCCAGGGGGGATGGTACCCCCTGGAACCCCGTGGGGGGGCGATGCCCCCCCACACCCCCCCGTTGGGGTGAGTATACAGTCCACCTACATATCATATAAAACTGGGGTACAAACACGGCTGATACAATATCATCTATGAGACTAGAAGATCTGGCTCCACAACCAACAAATCCATATTGTTTCCTAATTGCCTTGAGATTCTGTCAAAATCATATGTACCGTAGGTGGCGGTTTCAGAACATTTGAGTTTTGGTTCTACTTCATTTTCCATTTTGCAATAAGCTGAGGGAAATCCTCTATACTGTGATCCACAGTGCTGCAATATGTATATTGCGGCATAGGATTCAGACAGTCTCTTTGGTAGTGCCCATGTTGTCCACAGTTATAACAGGTGATCTGGTCTCATCCCCTTCTGGTAGTTCCTCCACGACCTCGTCCTCCGCGGAATCCTCCATGCGGTGGCCCATATTGTTGATACTGCAGTTTCCCGTAATGTGGTTGTTGATACTGCTGCAGCCCATACTTGTGTTTTCCATACAGTGGTGGGGGATACTGCAGGTTCCCATACTTCCCCTGGTCATATTGTTGTGGCTGAATATACTGCGATTGGTGCTGCATCACCAGTGGTTCCTCCCCTTTCAGAAAGTATGTGTCAGTTATTCGCTCCTGCAGCAGGTCATAGGCCCTATAGTCCTTCTCATCATGGCCCACTGACCGACAGAACTTGAAGTACAAATTTGTTGGTTTCGATACCATCTTTTGCAAGTGTACACAGTCCTCTAGTTGGTGTGCTCTAGTTTGACATACAGTACACCATGGAATACCTCCTTACCGAAGGGGGTTTGGTGCCCCTGAAAGAAACTACTCCCTTAATTATGGGTAATTGTCCTTATGGTGTCCTTCATTCCAGCATCTAGTACACCATATGTCTCCGCAAGTCTCCTTGCCCTTCTTGATGTCCTCCAATTGGAGCATTAAATAGGACAATCACGCTTGTAATCTATCCATGGCCATCCCTACATCACCAATCGATGAAGCCTCTAGATTCATTGCGATTTCCAATGCCTTCACTTGTGTCATGAAATTTTGCTGCATCAATGGTCCACGTATATGTGGTACCAGTCCCATGATAAACCACTCTTTATGTTGTAACTTATTTACCGAAAAGCTCACTTTCATTATCAACGTTTTGTAACGATGATCGAATTCCCACACCAATTCATTTGGAAATTGCTTAATTTCTTTAAGCTCTGTCATCTATTGCAACTCATATTTTGGTTTCTTAAACTCGTCAATCATTGTGGCTCTAATCTCAATCAATGTTTTTACTACTGTCCCCACCAGAACTTTTACGAATTTCATGTACCAGTCTAGAGCACAGACCCTCAGGGTCGTCGCTAGCTATCCCAACTTTATCACATCATCCTGGACCTGCTTCACGGTCCAGACAGCTTCCAACACAAACCAATACTGTTTGGGATCCTCAGTCTAGTTTCCTTGGAATGTGGGCATCTTTTCCTCCTCTTCCATCCTAACACTGCTAGTATTGTTGTTTACCGAAGCGTTCCTCTTAGCAATGCAAGTAGGGAAACTTCACAAGTAGTTTTGGTTTCTTGCTATAAAATTTGAAGTAGTGTGTGGGGTCGGAGGTATGTGGAAACTTATGATCTGAACTTGTTATGCATCTGGGGTATCCTGGTCAACATCTTCCTTGTAATAAGGGTGCTTCCTTCCTTGTGGTCCGGCCTCATGATTCTCCATTCCGGTCCTCTCAGGAGACTCTCTCTCAGTCCTCCTCTTCTTCTCAAGACACGGGAATACTACTCCACTCCTGAAGAGACCAGACTCTCCATTATCTTCCCGTTCAAATTCGTTGTCACTCATGTCCATCTACCACATCTTTTCATCAAGCTAGCATTTACGTGATACCTTCATCCTTGCACATTGATTCTTCTATTCATCAGAAGACATCCTCAATATTCCTTTTTCATAGACCAACATTTTAATACACAACGTTAATGATGTCAAGAACCTTCCCCCTGGTGCTCTGAAGAAATTTTTTTCAGTGTCACTGTATGAATTAATAGTGTCTACCGCAAACTCAGTTATGTACCCCTCGAGGATACTGTCTACCCAAAAATAAATAGCTTGCAATACTTTGTTGTTGACCTATTTCAGTTGCCGCACTAACTCCGAGTGTCCAACACTCAGGTTCAGTCTTCTGACAGTGAATTTTGCAATACTTCAACTGTGCTAGCCACTCATGGAGTACCACCGGGAATTCACAGAAGAAGATTTCATGAATATCTAAATAGAGGTACTTCTATAACCACTCGGTTGTTGTCTGTTTAGGGTTCCTCTTATGACTTCCTATGAATTCTTCCACTTTCTTATTGAACCACTCTTGGATCTCTGGTTTTTTTGGGTTCCACAACATATCCCCTTCTTTTCTTGCTTAGGGTCCCGACAATGGAACCATTTGTTGACACAACTCTTCTCGACAGGGGTTCACTCTGTCGTTAAAAAACACCAATAGCCCTTACGCACTAGCCCGGAAAGGAGTTACCCTTCTAGCAATGCCTACAAATAAGGTGAGGTCTCACCCAAAGTGAATAAAGGTGTTGCAGGAACCAAGCTTTTGCAGTTGCGAAGAGGATATGTGCACGTTAACCGGACATTACAATATTTACCACAGTCTATTCAACCAATCATTTGCATATTTATTTCAAAGCATGTTCAACAGCACATTCGTGTCAACCAACAACATGTACCAATACAAATCAACATAAAGCATTTAAATAACCCATCATTTCATAACAACAGAATTCATAACTGAACATCTTCATTCATTAACATCTACAGAACAAACCTCGCAGAGAATAGTCAACAGAATCCAAAAGATCGCATCAATCTCAAAAACTTAGATGCCTTTAGGCTTACAATATTTCTCTATTTATATGTTTTTCTCTTATTACAATGAGGTCCACATGACCAACTCAACTAATCTAACAACTCTTATGTTTCAACAAAACATGGCGAAAGGTCCTTCTTCCACGGAATGACCCTTTCGCACCTATCAGCTTCCACACTTCCTATGGATCTATCCAGTGCCAACAAATAGAATGCATGCATTTTTAATATGCAATGAATCTTGATAATTTAATGTGTTTGTTGAGAGAAGTCATAGCAAATTACGGAACCCAATTCCACTTGCCGGTTTGGGTTTCATGACCCCGTAGCAAATCCTCAAAGTGTGCTTGGATGGCCCCAGGGTACCTGAACAAAACACTCACAGAACCAAACCCGTTACTCTGATCATGAATCCGTCGATTTCAATGGATCTGGAATGCCGATTTTCAGCTAGGGGAGCCTCCACACCATGCCTCAAAGTCTCAAAAATTATTTTATTATTCCATATTTGAAGCTAGGGTTTTGCTCGGTGAAGGCCATTCCAATATTGGTCAAGGGGGTCGTTTACAATCGTAAAGCTCCTGGGCGTGCACGGAAATCATGAACATGTCCACAATGGCCATGTGCATGTGTGGGAGATGACGGAACCCAAGTGTACTCACCAGTTTGGGTTCCGTGCCCCTAGAAAAATTCCTTAAAGTGTCCTTGAATGGCCTTGGGGTGCCAGACCGAAATTCCGGTAGCAGAAAAACCGTGACTCCAATCATGAATCTATCGATTCCGGTGGATCTGGAATGCCGAGTTTCAGCTAGGGTACCCTCGACACCATGCCTCAAAGTCTCAGAAATGGTGCTATTGTGCCATCTCCGAATCTAGGGGTTTTCTCAGTGAAGGCCATTCCAATAATACTCAAGGGGGTCATTTATGATCTAAAGGATCCCAAGCATGTGTGGACATTGTGAACATGTACACAATGGCCAAGTTAATGTGTGGGAGTTGATGGAACCCAAGTACACTCATCGGTTTGGGTTCCGTGAACCTAGAGCAATTCCTCAAAGTGTCCTCGAATGGCGACCGGGTGCTCAACGAAGATGCCTGTAGAAGCAAAACCATGACTCCGATCACAAATTCATCGATTTCAATGGATCTAAAAATCCAATTTTTAGCTAGGGGAACTCCCACACTATGCCTCAAAGTCTCAGAAATGGTGCTATTGTTCCATCTTAGTAACAAGGGTTTTTCTCAGTAAAGGCCATTCCATTATTGATCCAGGGGTTCATTTATGATCCGAAGGCTCCCGGGTGTACATGGTCATATTGAACATGTCCAAATGGCCATGTGCATGTGAGGAAGGTGAAGAAACCCAAGTCCTCTTATCGATTTGGGTTCCATGACCTTAGAGCGATTCCTCAAAGTGTCCCTGAATGGCCACGGGGTGCCTGAACAAAAGGCTGTAGCAACAAAACCATGACTTTGATCATCAATCCATCCAATACAATGGATCTGAGACGTCCATTTTCAACTAAGGGACCCCCCAAACCATGCCTCAAAGTCTTGGAGACGTTGTTATTGTGCCATCTCTGAAACTAGGGTTTTTCTCAGTGAAGGCCACCATTGTGAACACATTCATAATGGCCACGTGTACATATGGGAGAAGGCATAACCCAATTACGCTTGCCGGTTTGGGTTTTGTGACCCCGGACCAACTCCTCAAAGTGTCTTTGAATGGCCACGGGGTGCTCGACCAAAATTCTTGTGGAAACAAAACCATAACTCTAATCATGAATCTGTCATTTCCAATGGATCCAGAATGCTGATTTTTAGCTAGACCCCCCCCCACACCATGCCTCGAAGTCTCAGAAATAGTGCTATTGTGCCATCTTAGTAACTAGGGATTTTCTCAATGAAGTCCATTCCAATATTGCTCAAGGAGGTCATTTACGATCCGAAGGCTCCCAGGCCTGTGTGTCCATATTGAACAGGTCCACAATTCCCACGTGCACATACGGAAGCTAACCTAGACCAATTCCACTCGTCGATTTGGGTTCCATGACGCCAGAGCAATTGCTCAAAGTGTCCCTGAATGACCACGATGTGCTCGACCAAAATTCCTGCAACAACAAAACCATGACTCCGATAAAAAATCCATCAATTTTGATGGATCCACAACGTCGGGTTTCCACTAGGGACCCCCCCACACCATGCCTAGAAGTCTCAAAAATGGTTCTATTGTGCCATCTCTGGAGCTAGGGTTTTGCTCAATGAAGGCCATGCCAATCTCACTCAAGGGGGTCATTTATGATTTGAAGGTTCCCGGGCCTGCATAGCCATCATGAACATGTCCAAAATGGCCACATGCACGTGTGGGAGCTGGCAGAACCCAATTCCGTTGACATGTTTGGGTTCTATGATCCCCGAGCAAGATAGGCATGGACTTCATTGAGGAGAACCTTAGCTCGAGAGATGAAAAAAAGAACTGTTTCTAAGACTTATAGGCACAGTGTAAGGGGGCAATTAGCTCAAAAATGGCGTTCTAGATCCATTAGAATTGATGGACACACGACCGGGGTTGCGGTTTTTATTCTATGCGGATTTTTTTCCACCACACCAGGGCCATTCAGGGACACTTTCAGGGATTGCTCCGGGGGCATGGAACCCAAAGCGGTGAGCGGACTTGGGTTCCATCACCTGCCACACATGCACATGGCCATTTTGGATGTGATTTGTGAATGAAAAATGTGTGCTCATTAATGTGTATTGATTCTAATTTCTATTGAATATTATGAAATATTATAATATAAGATGATTTTTCAATCTTGTTTATGCATGTGAAGTTTTCCTAAAGGGATGGAAAATTGAATTGGAGTGGTTGGTGTAAAACATCAATGTATAGTAATAGTAACTTAATCATAACTCAAACATCAAATAAACTGTATAAGATAGCGATATCAAATAAACTATCTAACATGAATAACATTAGACATGCATGAATAAACAATCACATGACTATACTATGTACCTCAATCAATTAGGGATTCTGGATTGTCTCGGTTTTTTATTGTCTCAAACAACCTCTCATTCTCTGCATGATGTAGTAAGTAGCATACCTTGTTTGATGACATTGTTTGTAGTTGGATGTTTGTACCAACGATCAAGTGTGTAAAGTGATACACCGTGAACCTGGTCTACAATACGTGTATGTGTATCCATTTCTATTTGGTCCCTTTCCATCTACTATAAGATATTCCCCCTGAACAACCATCGAGCCAGTCGGAAAGGTAATGGATTCACTATTGGTTAATGATGCAAGGAGTATTTGCTTTCCTTGGATGTGTCATGCAAAAAAATAATTTGTCCCAATCGCACTGTCTGTCGGGGCAACAACTGCATAGATATGTCCTACAAAAATGCATTTTACAGTCAAATTCCAACAAGTAGTGGTTTGATAACTTGGATAATTACAAACACATGGAGGGAACCAAGATATGCATGCATAAATGTTTACCTAGATGTACAAGATCAGATATATGATCATATTCATTTGAAATAGAGGACTGGCCTTCCTCTAATTGGATTGTTTCCACAACTTCACATGGGTCCACTGCAAGTGTTACGGATAAAACATCCTATGGCTTGGGGAAGACCACAATAGACAGCTGACTACCAGAAAATGACTCAATTTCCAATGCAATGCTATATAAATGACAATGCTAAGATAATGGATAAAAGACCAACCTTTAACCGGATGTTCGAAGTAGATCCCCGTTGAGCTTTCAACCTCTACAATTGAACCTGTAGATTAGTCTGAACAACAGGTACAAGCAAGTGCATATAATATTTGAAAGACATTAGAATAATTAATAGCATGATCCATGATATCATAAGCGAATATAACCCAATGTAATTTAACAATATTCACAACATCAATTGGATGAGAAAATGAGTATTTCCATTAATGTGTAACAAGAAGTACAATATACGACCTCTTGCTAGCAACCAATCTAAACCAAGAAATGTCTCTCTCTACTTGTGCCTCCACCACTTCAATCCTACATGTAACGGAAAACTCAAACTATGAAAGAAGTTTGGGAGGTGAATATAAGGAATTCACAACAACAACGATCAATGAGTGTAGACTCAAGTCACGGAAAAAATCCATTAGAGTTATCTTGCTCTCTTCTTCTCCTCCCTTTCATATGCCACAAGAGCTCAATATATAGCCTTCCAAAGGTAAGTGAAAAAACACATCGACGTGTTTCTGGGCATATGAAGGGCCAAAGGTCACCCTACAATCGATTTTTGGGAGTAAAAAGTATTTTTCTAATGTTTTTTACCATTTAACTTGGTGAGCGTGGGCTATAGTGGAATAGCCTACGTGTACACTACCTATAATGAGACATCAACTGTACAGGAAGAAAAATAGGGAAAATTGTGTTTTCTGGAGGACATAAAATGAATCTGAGTCAATGAAATGGATCATGAAGGCCAATCAATGCTGATGCTCACAAGGTTGAAAATTACGCTGTAACAGATGCCCCGTAATGTGTGAGGTCAGAGAATGGTGCTACGATGGTCGAAACACATTATAAATCTCAGAAGTGGAGTGATGGAGACACAACTAGAAGGAATGACTCACTCATCATAATACAATAATATCTCTGAGTACATGTTGGTATAATACAACAATCTGATACAATGGCCATGATAGGCAGTACATAGTCAATACATGTAATAGGCAATGATAGCCATGATCCATACAGTAAGATATGGTCTCCTGGTGGAAAGGAAACAATCAGTGGAATACTATAGGTACAAACTACTGATGTCTGAGAGATGATACTTCAGATCTACAGTCATGATCAAGAGCAGCATACTAAATGCTACTAATGTCTGGGGTCTTCTACACAAATCATCTATGATGCAAGTCCTATCAACTAATTAAAGGTGTTGAGGTCGAACCTGATTTGACATCATCTGATTACTGGTCAATGATGTATACCGTTAATAGAAGTGAGATAACCCACCAACAATGAAAATGAGCATCAAGGCATAGAGTACACTGATCAAAGTGTGAATAGATGTGTTGAAGTCAAACACTAAGATGAATCCATCGATCAGGGGACATTGATGTATTCCCAAAACTGTCGATGGAGAGAGAACCTACCACTAATGACTCCAAGCCTCAAGGTACTCAACTGAATCTAAGTCTCAATTCTAGAATAAATGATTTGAAGTCGACGGAATGAAATTCGCTAGAAGGAAGGCATTAAGGCATCCCCCATCAACCAGCATGAGGTAACAGCTACGCTGAAAGATTTGGAAGAACTCAGATGAAATAGACTGACTCAATAAGGATGCCCAACATGCAATAGTCAAGAGATTATAGGATTGGCCAACTATGGTTTCGGGACTTCCTTTGAACAAGAGCATGAGTAGATGGATAGACTCAGGCAGCATAGACTTGACATAACACTGTGTGATGCAGGAGGCATCAACAAAGGGATCCATAATGACTAGAATCTTAACCAATCGGTGGAGTAAACTGAGAAATGAGTACAGCTCCTAAGGTCTGACTATAGTCCCAACTCATAATGTATGGCGTTGAATGAATGCTCTATTCAAAGGTGACACAACAACTGCCAACAAAAAGAAGTAAATATTCTCTTGTCCAGCTTTTTGGAGTATTTTATTTTTTTGGTCTTTTTCATATTTGGAAAGCTTGAAAAGAATAAAATTGCTTATAGTACAACAATTGAGGGAACGAGTGTCAAGTAGCGAGTAGACTGGTCCCAAGTAGTGGAACATACATATGATCAATGCAAGGAAGCATGTGTATGATGTGGACACTCGGGGGGTGTTCCCTCAAGGTTAAAAGGTAATCAAATTGTGAAGGGAAAATGGAAGCTCTGCACAGCTCGACAAGGAAAGTGCTCAAGCACCAAGCTAACAATTGAGTAAGCAGGAGCCGGCACAAGGATCAAGCGGCAAGCAGGATGATGCAATGCAATCACAACTTGATACAAATGGTAGGAGTCCTTATGGGAGATGGCCAACATAAGACAAAGTAGAGTATGAGTCTTTATCTCAAAGTCATGGCGTAACTACGAAGGAATCCCAATCTTAAAGAGACATCAACATGGGCACCAAAAAGGAAAAAAGGGGCTCCAACTAGGGCACCCATGGTTGGATAGGCCCTACCCCCAAATAATGACACTTCTATAATAGTGTGAAAGCTTCGTGTTGGTTAAGAAGCGGGGTCACACCTAGGGTTAATGAAAATGGTCAAAAGGTCAAATGCATAATGCATGTGAAAATGGCATCTCACCTGTATGCTAGGTGTGAAATATACCTGCAATAGGCACGAAATGGACAAAAAACCAACTCTCGTCGAAGAAATCTGTTCAAAATGCTACTCTAAGACATCACATTAGTCAAAAACAACTTAAAACAACAAAAAGTATAGACAGGTGGGTTTCCAAAACTATAAATAGTAATAAAAAATTACAATTTACAATTCATTTTCACTTTTTACCCAATTTGGATTTTTTGGTTAGTTTTCACCTGAAACTTCAGTCCCTAATTCTGGGAGCTACGGGCATCCGTTCATTGAGCCGTCTAGAGTAGGTTATCTATCTCGTCCTTATCTTGCATTTGGTTTCTTTTATTTCATTTTTCAATGGTCAAATTGTTTTTATTTCCCAAGCCCTATTTGGTCACGTCGTTGTACACGAGCTATAAGTATATGGGTTGCAGGTAGGGCCTGCTACCCGCGATCAATGCATGCGTTGACCAAAGGTGGGCTCCTTTGTTTGCTCAGTAGCCCGTGGGTACAGCCATGAAGTTGGTTTTTTAAATATAAAAGGATAAACTCTTTGTGTTTCTTCCTCTAGGATGGTTCTAGAATAGAGGCAAAGGGAGCATGACCTTGTGGATGAGGTCGTTCATCACGATTTTCCTGCACAAAAAGCATTACAAGCATGTGGGATTTTCAAATTCTAGAGCATTGGGGATTTGAAGGCCCAAAACCAATTGCTTCGTCACTTGATAGACTAATGGGATGTAGATGCAAAAAATTTCAACCTAGATGGTCAAATACTCTCCTTGGAGGTAGATGACATATATTCCATTACAGGACTGTCCCATCAAGGGGAAGTGGCAAATATTTGATCTCGTACTGTGGTTGGTGGGATCACTGTTCCCGGCTACATAGAGTGGTATTGTCTTCCCAACACTTGGAAGGTGGGCAGTCACGTACCCATTGGAGCCATAGTTAGCCTGAGCATGAAGATTATAGTGTCCACTCTTGTCAGGATTACAAGTTCAACAACTCTACACTAGAATTCAAGGTCGGTGATTTTCTATGCCTCACAGTGCATGCGGCCCATGATATATGACTACTGCACAATATTACTGTTAACACCCAAAAAGTGCTCACTAGCTCATTTACCACATTATATGGCTCATTTGTCCATTTTCCTACCATATTTCCATTAAAATCCCAAAAAATCCCACTAAAAAGCCTCCAAAAGGCCTAAAATGCCTCCAAAAGGCCACAAAACCCTCAAAATAGCCTAAAAAAGGCTAAAAAAACCCCCTTTTTCCTCCAAAAATAGCAAAAATCCCCTAAAAAGGGAATAAAAAATATAAAATAATGAGGAAAAGGAGGAAAAAAACCCTATACAGCTGCCCAAAACTATGTGTTTCCTAAAACCATGGGTCAGCACTCCACCACCAAAAAACTATAAATAGGTGATGGAGATCCCTTATTCCATATCCACAATCACAAGCACCCTTACTCTGCCAAAATCTCTCTCGAAACCCTAGTTCATCTTTGAACTATTTTCACCTTGAGAGCCACCTTTGGCCCATCCCCAACATTGGAGAAGGAGAAAGGAGAATTCTGAAGCTTGGAGCATCCTCTTGGACACTGCAAAGGGCTTCATCAACCTTGACACTCAAGGTAACATTAATATAAAACCATTTTTTACATCTTTTATTTATGTCTCATGCAATGCTTAAAGTAGTTTGTTAATTGTTGTTTTAGCTTAATCTTTTAATCATTATTGAACTGCTACTAAGGAGTCCATTCTCCTTAGTAGGTGCTCATTTGCACAAGCTAGGGGTAAAACCCTAGCTACAGTTTTGGCGACTCCCCTAGTTTTCGAATTTCTGGTTTCCGTTTTTAAATTTTTTCCTTTCGGCTGTCCCTTTCGGCCGCCGCATACCGCGTCTTTTTCCCTCTACAGTCGCGTCCCGACCGCGCCTTTCAGGCCTTTACCCGCGATCCGACCGTGGCTCTCAGACTGCTTCCGACGCTCTGCCGGCGGATTCAAGTCTGTTACCTGCGATCCGACCGTGGCTAATCAGCCTGTTTTCCGCGATCTGACTGCGCCTGTCGGCCTTTTTCACGCGTCCCGACTGCGGCTTTCTGCCTCTTTCGGGCGTCCCGACTGCGCTTGTTAGCCTTTTTGCCGCGACCCGACTGTGTCTTTTTCCATTTTTCCTGCGTCCCGACTGCCACTGTTGGCCCGATAGCCGCGACCCGACTGTGTCTTTTCCCCTGTTTCCTGCGTCCCGACTGCCTCTGTTGGCTCGATAGCCGCGACCTGACCGCCGCTGTTTCCCTAAAACCCGCGGTCGGCCTGTTCTGATCCGCCACAGACCCGCGGTCTGATTTCTGCTCTTTTCCTGTTTTGAGCCCAGCCCCTCTTGCTGCAATATTTTCTGCATTTGAACAGCCCTCTGTCCCACCTGCAGCCCACTTCCTTACAGCCTTTCTGCAACATAATTTCTGTTCCTTTTACAGAATCTTTTTAAAAATTTCAGTATTTTTATTTCAGAAAATTTTGCAAGTTAAAAGAATCAATTTCAGCATTATTGATAGATTGGAAGTTGCCCTCCCTTGTGGCACTTCTATTTTTGGGATCATTACCTCACGAGCACACACTCTGTCACATAAAATCAAGTGAGCCTTAAAAAGTACCTAATTAAACCAACATTCTAACCCCACTTGGGGAACACAAAAGAATCATTGTAGTTAGGTAGGATCAGGGGGATAGGCTTCCAATAACACCCCTTGGTTATTTCACTTGAGACATAGTTGTTGTCCAAATAGGGAACAAAAATCCCCTAGTACTTTTTGGCACGGTCATGACCAGTTTATCAGAGGGCCTCTCCCTTAGGAGGGTTGAAGTCGGGAGACTGGTTCCGGAGGCCTGAGTGGAATACCGCACTCCATTCAGTAACCGAAGGGCTACCTTTCGCGGTTCGCGGGATATCCCTGTATAGGGGTATTGCGGTCAACGAACTAAACGGCAGATTCACCTTTCTGGACGTGTCATGAACGGGGTATCTTAGTTTCCATTCTTCTAGGATTGACTACCCGGTGTCCCTCCCGGTAGGGGGATATCATAGCCACTTGGCTTTCCTACTCATATTGTCTGACTTGGATTTCATCACCTTGCAGAGGATATGTTTAGTTGAGTCAGAATACTTTTAGCTAGGTGTTTGCATGCTCCTTTACCTCCCTTGGGTCTAGTGAGTCCACCATTTTTTCTTTTTAGGAAACCTACTGCTTGTTGGTATTCTGACCATCTTTGTTGTTACTCCACCTATTGTAGCACAGCTGCTGCAGTGGGTGTTTTGAGTTGGTTGTTGGCCTGAGTGCCTTGCTTTTTAGCTCTCCTTCTGCACACTCGGTTGCATTAGGATTTTTGAGCTGTTTTTATACTCACCTCAACCCACAGAGACTAGACACCATCCGTCACCATTGAGTCCCCGAGACATTCTCGGCGCCTCAGGGGCGAGCCCCCACAGCACGGTTCTCTTGACACCACTCGTCATAGATTCCGATCATTGTCCGTTGATACCACTCATCACAAATCTAGAGCCTTGTCACTTGACTCCACTCGTCAGCGACGTAGGTCTCCGTCACCAGATAGTGACGCACCTTACTTTACCTCTGATTCTGAAGAAGAGTCTGAGAACCCTATTTATACTGCCCCTACTAGCCCCATGGCTGGCACGACTTCCACTCCATTTGTCATAGGGACCATTGGTGGCACATCCACCACTACACCAGTTACTACACCTATTTTGGGTATGCCCTCCATGGGGCAACCATCTACCGTTCCCCTCACGGTACCTATTCCCACAGCGGGAATACCTATCCCCACTACATCAGTGGCTCACACTACCAATGGTGGTGCTGGACCATCCTTCACTACCTCAGTTCCCCCACTTGGGGGCACCACCTCACATCTTGTCCCTCCACTTGGGGGCACTGGCCCCAACTTGGTCCACAGCACTCATGTGTCACAGCCTTCTTCCAGTTTGCCATTCATGGCTAGCCTCAACCTACCTGACCTGGCCAGATTGACCAATGATCCTATTCGACACGACCCTATGTGGCCTCATATGCCTACCAAACTACCCTCTGACATCCCTAAGTTCGAGGGTAAGGCCGGTGAGGACCCACAAAACCATATCATGTCTTTCCACCTATGGTGTTCCTCTAACTCCATCGTGGATGACTCTGTTCGCCTCCGTCTCTTACAGCGCACCTTCACTGGCTCTGCAGCCAAGTGGTATATTGAGCAGCCTCATGGGACCCACGCCACCTTTTCTTCCCTGGCCTCGACCTTCCTGCAGTTCTTCCAGTTGCCAGTCCGCTATGACGCGGGCGTTGAGATCCTTCTATCTTGTAGACAAAACACGGCTACCCATATCACGGACCACATCCATGAGTGGCGTAGACGCCGTAGCTTATGCAAGATCAAACTAGACGACCGTATCTTCCTCGATTGGTTCCTCAAGTCCCTGCTTCCTGTTATCGCTAAGGATGTAGCTTCAGAAAGACCCCAGTCTGAAGAAGAGGCCATCCTTAAGGCACAGCAGTTCGACCTCATTTACGCCCAGTCGGGTTACCTTTATACCATTATACCTGACGCCCCTCGCGGCGAGTCCTCCCATCATGATGCGCCGGGGGCATCCCACGCTGCTGATGGTATCATTGGCCGTGTTTCTTCGCATCCCCAACCATTTTCTATAGCACGACCTACCCCTGGCCCCGACCTGTCGAGGGCTACCTCCCAGTCTGGAGCAACCAACTCATATGCTCCCATGACACATCACCATTCCCATGGACCTTCGTGTCCACCTCAGTGCTTTGGGTATGCGACTCCTGCTTATGCTCCTCCAGTCGCCCCTCAGCCTTATTACCATCAGCAGACTGCCCCGGCTCCTGCGCCTTCACAAGCCCCACTAGCTTATTATCCGCCACAGGCAGCCCCTGCGGCACATCCACAACCTGCTCCGCAGTCCTATCAGCAACCCCCTCAAGTTGCTGCACCTGCTCAGCCTCAACCTACATATCATCCTCCGCAGCCTTCTCCTACGCCTGCGCAACCTCAGAATCCACCTGCTGCCCAAGGGCAAGTTTACGCCCAACAGAACCCGCAGCAAAACCAGAATACCCAACGCAACCAGGGCCAACAGAACCGCGGCAAGGGCCGTAATCGGGGAAACAACCAACCTGCAGACCAAGCTGGTCAACCGGCTAATCCCCCTGACAACAATAATGCGGCCCCCGCTAATAAAAACCCTGATCGCCCGCCCAAGCAGGCTAAAAACCCCAATCTCCGAACAAATCACCCTTGTTCTATTTGCGGAGTCTATGGACATTACACCCATGCTTGCCCACATTTGGAGCGAGCTCGGCAGCTCTGGGTTGACGAGGCCCATCGCCAAGGGCATGCGGCTCCCCAAGCACCGCCCAACCCCCCCCAACCTCAGCAACCCCCCTTTGGTGCTGCAAAACCCCTTACCGACCCAAGGCGTGGTGAACACTCAGCCGTTGGCCCCTCAAGCTAACGTGCAACCCCAACAACAACAGATCACCTATGCTGCTCCTGATCAACCCATGTTCGACTCAGGTACCCACCACTTACTGATGATGTCATCCGCTAACGTCAACCTCCAGACCCGTCGGAACCAATATGGCTCCACCTCTGAAGCCACTCCCACGGATAAACCTGCTAACGCCCATCCCACCGATCAGGCGTTACGTATACCTCCGCCTCCCATAGACGGCGCTGCGAAAGCACCTCGTTTCCCACTTCGCCGAATCAACAATAACCCTAACGCGCGTGCTGCGTCAAACTACAACATCGTAGACGACCTAGCCCAATCTCCCGCAGCCATGTCTGCGTTGGAAGTCTTGAAGAACTGCCCTTCCCAGCGCAAGACTTTACTTTCCGCCATCGGGGGGATTGACCCAACTGATTCACATTTGATGGCGTTTGATTTAGACCAGTCTGAACCACGCCTACCTTCCAGCTTAGCCTTCCAAGTTACAGTCTCCGTTAGGAATCTTGTTATCCATCGGTGCATCATCGATGAGGGTGCTTCCACATGCGTTATGTCTACATTTGTATGGCAGAAGCTAGGATCCCCTCCTCTCCAGCAGTCCACCACTGCGTTACGTGCCTACGACGGTCGTTCGGGCCCCAGCCCCAAGGCCTTCTACCCAACGTTCCAGTCCAGTTAGGTGGTAAAACAGTTCTTATTGACATAGAGGTAATCAATGCCCAATTGGATTACAACCTTCTACATGGCCGCAGCTACATGTATGCCATGCGGGCAGTTGCCTCTTCTGTCTTTCGCACCATGATGTTCCCCCACGAAGGACGCGTGGTTAAGATTGACCAGCTCACCTACTATGATCCCAGTGCTCCGGCGGCACCAGAAAACGTTCTCCCCATGGTTGAACAACCTGTTTCTAGTGCCACCACCTCGTTTGTTTCCTCTTCGGGGCCTGGAGTCTACTCCGACGCGCCGATGACCTCCACCTTTCAATCCATTCCTCCGCCGTCATCTACGCCCGAATTCTCTGACTTATGTACCTTGTCCCACGATAATCTACCACCTAACACTCAACCACCCTTGTTGCCAAAACCACCATTGGTACCTAGCCACATTGGTGTTACACCGATCCATACGATCCCCTTCCTAGTCCCTCCATCGGGAGTAGTAAGCGCCCCGGTCATGGCTACCCTTAGCCTCCCTGGGTTAACCTTGGGATTACCTGTATGGTATCTTTCGCCTCCCGTTCGCCCGCCGACACCAGATGTCGTCCTCCAGCCGGTGCAACCCATGGCTACTACCACCCACCCACCTCCCGGTGTCTCTACCCCTTCATCCTCTACGACACCTCCTCCTACTCCCAAACCCACTGGGGGCAGAGGTCCACAACCTTACACTGCTGTACCACCTCCCAAGACAGTCAAAAACCCTCCAGTGTTTCGTGCTCCTCCCAAATGCTCGCTGTGTGACGAGTTGGGCCATGCGACCCATCAGTGCCCACAGTTACCCGCATTGCAGAAGCACATGCAAATGCTCGATGATGACCCCAACATCCCAACAGTCGAACTAAACCCCACTCCCAAGCCTAAAGATAAGTCCCTACGTACCAACCACTCCTGTGCCATATGCGGTATTTACGGGCACTATTCACATCATTGTCCCGATCTCCTGGATTACAGAGCGGCTCTCTATGAGATGAACAATCTGGATCTTGAGACGGCACCACCTACCATTGAGGAGATTTACCCCCCGGTCTCTCCCCCTTCCGAAGAAGTTAATATCATCTATATGATCTCTTCCACCACTACTTCAACCACTTCCCCCTCGTCAACCGATTTGACGACGCAGACTTTCTGTACTGATGAGGAGATTCTTGAGGCCCTAACTGCCCCGGATTATCCTTGGGATGATATGCACCACCGTTCCTATTTCATCCCAGAAGAATCCTCCTCTAGCACCGCTACCCAATACGCGGTTGAATCCAAAGACTTCCTCCCCACTAAGGTTGACTGGTTCAAGTACCCTATTCCTGCTCCTGATGCCTTCGAGGAGGGTAATATGGCTAACATCTCACCTGTCATCCAAGTTGATATTGCTGCTCCAGGTCGTGCCCCTGAACTCATTACTTTAGGCGCATTCTGCAGTAAACGAGAGATTGAGGACTACATAAACCTTTTCCGAGAATTCCGTGATGTCTTTGCCTGGTCCTATACCAAACTGCCCGGGCTTGACCCCACTATTATAGAACACCACCTTGACACCTCTGAGTCAAGGGGCATAGTAGATTACCTCGACCCTGGGATAGGGGGCATGATCAATCCTTTTGAATCTTCCCCATCACATCTATCTCAGCATGTCAATGGACCCATCATTCAAACCAACACATATGTGATCCACAATCACAAACCCTATGCACATAGCATGGGGGCAGGTCATTAACCCTGCTCACTTTTTCACATGAGTGATCTCAACCATTTTTGAGGTCACATATCACTTGTATATTTGATTTGATTTGATACACATAGTTCTTTCCTTTGACCATTTCGGAGTCCTTATGACCTCCGTTTTTCGCACCATTTGCACTGTCGGATTCATTTTTCCGTGCCCGTGATGATGCTTGAGATCATTTCTCGCTCTCACTAGGACCAATATCAACATTGTGTCCAGACACCACTAGTCGCCTCGGTTTGCGTGCCACATCGGCCGTTCTCCGATTTTCACATGTTTTATATCATCGGATTCATTTTTCCGAGCTGGTGATGATGCTAGAGATCATTTCTCGCTCTCACCTCCAGATTTTCCGGGCATTTTTCAAAATGCCCCCGTCAGCTCGGTTTGCGTGCCACATCGGCCGTCACCCGTTTTTGACATCCTTTATATCGCCGGATTCATTTTTCCGAGCTCGTGATGATGCTTGAGATCATTTCTCGCTCTCACTTGGTACAATTTCAACATTGTGTCCCAACACCTTGCTGCCTCGGTTTGCGTGCCACATCGGCTGCTATCGAATTGTTCCACTTTTTTACATGAGCCATTCACTCCTGTCATACTGCAAATGTTTCGTTATTTTGCCACCATTTCATCTACCCCGCAAGGAGGCCCACCAGTGTTTCCCACCTACCCTCGTTCTTGGTCATCATTACTGATCCTTGATTGAACACTTCCTCCTTGCCTGGCCATTCCTTTTGTTCGGTATAATTTTATCCCTTTTTCGGGCCGGACAACTCCTTTACGAAAAAGGCACTTAGGGAGTTTCCGTTAAGCTCTTTTCTGACTCCTAAAAGAATGAAAAGATCGCCGAGCAATCTTGCTTCCTTTCATGCTCGTTAAAGTACCTGAAAGGGCGTCTATCTGGTATAAGTTTAACCCTTTTCCGGACCTGGTAGACTAATTACGAAAAAGGAATACTCTAGTCACACCGGCTAGAAGAGTTCTTCATTGCATCCTTTTATGCTTCTTTGGGCCTTGGAGACTAAATCTACGAAAAAGCAACCCCCTGGAGTCTTCTTACTTGCTTTCAGACTCTCTAAAATTGAAAGCAACCACGAGCATTAACTGTCCTGGGCTCGGAAAATCGACACGACAGTACCATTCCATCACTTCAGAGTCTTCTTATCGCTTTCAGACTCCTTAAAATTGAAAGCCACCACGAGCATGAACTGTCCTGGGCTCGTAAAATCCACACGACAGTACCATTTTACACACACTTCTTCTAGTTCCTTAACCCATGAAGAAGTTTTCCCCCGTGCCTCTTGGCACTTTGATCTATCATCTCGGCAGCACCACCAATCAGGTCGCCTTTGTTCAGAGTATTCTGCAGTCTCCTGCCATTGTACACCAACTTGAGTCTCCCTCAGCCAGGTATCCCCCCAGATCCATTACAGCTATGATCCCTTTCCCCTTAGTCAGTTTCATATGCTGCCAGATCATTTCAATTATCATACTCTGAACAAAGGAAGTTTGAGTCCCTCCACTCTACTTGCCCAGTTTTCCCCCCACAGTTTATCAGTCCTGCCATCAGCACTATCACATTTCGGTCTTGTACCTCGCGCTCCTGTCAAGGAAATATCATTGCCTTGATAGTTGCAGGTCTCCCTCTGTCGACGACAGCTCCTCTATTCCAGAGGATAGGCCCAGAGGTCCCTACGCCTTGGACTTATCACCATCTGTGGTAAGTGCCTACGGATCATTCCGAGAGGAATCATCATTGCCTCTCCGAGTGGTTGTTCCTCACATGCTCGACTTCAGCACCTTGATCGCATCGTTGAGGATCGCGTAGGATTATATTCCATCAGTTTTTTGTCGAAGACCCCGGATTTCCCCCGACTCTAGCACATTGGTGAGTCACTTCGGAACACCCAGTTATATGTTCCCGTGGATGTCCGGGCTGCGTTGGAAATTGTATTCGGAAGCCATCCATCTATATGCTTCCTTGAGTACCCAGTCTCAGTTCCAGTTCAGTGTACCATGGAGAGTTTGACCCCAGTCACTATGATCCAGCAGCTCATCAATTCCTTTGGTACCACACTCAGTAGCACTGTTGATTGTTCCAGTGTATCAGCTCTTCAGCACAGACATGGTCAGCTCAGCAGTATGTCCCAGATTTGTGTCCCCTCTGGACCCTTATGATGTACACAGTGGCTATGTATCTTACAGGTCCCCATTTTCGGGCCTCACAGTTCTGTTTATGTATCTTGCTACGAACATGGGTATGCCCGCCTCGTCCATATATTGAGATTACTCCTCAGTCAGTATTTGAGGTCATGTATATTTCAGGTCCCCATTTTTGGACCCCATTGTTATTGTTATATTCTGATACGAGCATGGGTATGCCCGCCTCGTCCATATGATCAGATCATTCCTCATCCATTATTGAGGTTATGTACTTTTAGTTCTTGCAGTTGTTCGGGATCGTTGTTCCGGGCTCCAGTTTGTTTCTTCTCTTCTCTCCACTCCCAAGGAAAACCATTCATGACTTATGATGTCCATCGGCCATACGATGAGCTCCTGCCCTCGCACATCAGGGGGCAATCTGTTAACACCCAAAAAGTGCTCACTAGCTCATTTACCACATTATATGGCTCATTTGTCCATTTTCCTACCATATTTCCATTAAAATCCCAAAAAATCCCACTAAAAAGCCTCCAAAAGGGCTAAAATGCCTCCAAAAGGCCACAAAACCCTCAAAATAGCCTAAAAAAGGCTAAAAAAAACCCCCTTTTTCCTCCAAAAATAGCAAAAATCCCCTAAAAAGGGAATAAAAAATATAAAATAATGAGGAAAAGGAGGAAAAAACCCTATACAGCTGCCCAAAACTATGTGTTTCCTAAAACCATGGGTCAGCACTCCACCACCAAAAAACTATAAATAGGTGATGGAGATCCCTTATTCCATATCCACAATCACAAGCACCCTTACTCTGCCAAAATCTCTCTCGAAACCCTAGTTCATCTTTGAACTATTTTCACCTTGAGAGCCACCTTTGGCCCATCCCCAACATTGGAGAAGGAGAAAGGAGAATTCTGAAGCTTGGAGAATCCTCTTGGACACTGCAAAGGGCTTCATCAACCTTGACACTCAAGGTAACATTAATATAAAACCATTTTTTACATCTTTTATTTATGTCTCATGCAATGCTTAAAGTAGTTTGTTAATTGTTGTTTTAGCTTAATCTTTTAATCATTATTGAACTGCTACTAAGGAGTCCATTCTCCTTAGTAGGTGCTCATTGGCACAAGCTAGGGGTAAAACCCTAGCTACAGTTACTGGGGTCTATGAAGACCCAGTTAATAGAGTGCAAGTGTGGGGAGACAAAAAAATTTGGATACGACAGTATACTCTGCATCTTTTTCTTCAGGAGAGTGCCAGGGCTCAGTCCGAGGGTTGAAGTCCCTCCTCATAGTCTCCGTGACTTAGACTTGACCTGGTGGGACGAGGTACTGACGTGATAGGGTGGTGGATGACAGGAATCACCATATACATATGAGTTCTTTCACTGGTGGGACCGACAGGTCATAACGATTGACGACTACCACTATGGAGGGATAGACTTCTGTCTTGATCGCGGAATGCTGCTTCCTCCAGGAGCCACGTATGGCGACATTAGTATGTTACTCTTTCTATGTTTTTGTGTATTGAATTTTTTGGGATTTTTAATTATATATGAAAATGAAAAAATATTTTTGGGGGTAGTATTACATATTAACATCTCACTGTTTACTTGCAAACGCTTGTCCGCAAAGACCAGAGGGTTTCCTAAGACATCGTCGATGGGGCAGGGGTGGAGCGGTAGTCAGCACTGTAGTAGAGCGCACATTAAAGACTGTGCAGGACAACCTATCCCGCATGACCAACAGGGTACCGATGATTGAGGTAGCGCGACTTCCAGAGGATATGCAATGCCATGTTGTAGGGGTGTACCGAGCACTTGGGTAAGACTCTCGCAGCAAATAGCCAACACAGTACACTATTACTATCAAACACATCCTGCCAAGGTAGGTAGGCCTCCACGTGGGGTTTATACATCTCAGAGTCTCATATTTTGTATCGACATGTATATTTTTGAGAGCTACGGCCTCCGGTTTTGTATTGTGACACTACCATTTTGGACATGCTATTTATAAAAAGCTATGGTTCTCCGGTTCTACTATAAGTGTATGTACAAATGTATGAATGTATGTTTATTTGTGTGCTTCATTATGAATGTGACAAATTCCAATCTAGGACATAGTTAGCACATGCATCAGATACATGATTAAAACATTTTTGGAACATGAATGTATGTAATGGAAACAAAATGACGTTCCAAGATTCTTACCCTTAAGAATATCCATAGTAAATTAGGATCCCTCACACGGTACTGACCATTCAAATGAGACGCAACCAATTGTGAATTGAGGCAGACTTCTAAATACTCGATACCATGTGAAATGGCATCACGAAGTAACTCGACCACGACACCGTACTTAGACACATTGTTGGATGTAGGGACGAGACAGGCACCTCCTGAAGACACAATCGGATGGTCCGGTGAATAAATAACCCACACAACATAAGTGAGTCACTACGTATGATGGCTAGCACCACTTGCGAAACCCAAGAACATAGGAGATTCCGTTGACATCTGTCAACCAAATGAAAGCAAATCAGCAGACCGAAAAACCACAAGAAACCTAAACTATGTACAAAAGAAACTATACAATAGTATACAAAAGTATTAGCTCGAGCTAGAAGCTCAAGCATAATACCTTTTGAGTTACAACCCATTTCTAGGCTCCTTCAAGGAGTTCCCTTCATAATCTTCCAATTTGTAGGATCCTTTTTCCAGGACACGCCTCATTATGTAAGGACTGTGCCACATGGGGTTAAACTTGCCTGCCCCCAAGGGTTCTTTAGCCTGGTGATATAAGAGGACCAAGTCACCTTCAACATACTTCCAGGGACGGACAAACCTATCATATTGAACCTTGACACGACGTTTGTTGGCATCTATAGCCACAATGACATCTTGACGATGCTCGTCAAGCTGCTCAAGGTGGATCAAACGTTGCTCAACATCTGACGTATCAGGGAGGAGTTCTATGACTAGTTTTAATGAATGGATTCTGCATTCAATCCATAGAATAGACTCCACACCGTGTACTAGATGAAACAGTGAGAACCCAGTGGTAGTCTTAACTGCGGTTCGATATGCCCACAAACCAGGGTATAACATAATATGCCAGTTTCTCTTGCTCTATTGGATGGTATGTTGGAGAAGGGTTTTTAAGGACATATTGACTACCACAACCCCACCATTCACTTGGGGGTAGTAGGAGGAGGAGTGATCTTGACAAAACCCAACCTTGACTGACAAATCCACCATCATTTTTTTCTTAAAGTGACTGGCATGGTCAGTGACAATCTCTCTCAGAATACCGAACCGAGCGATAATCTGATTGAATACAAAGTGGGTTGTTGTAGCACCATCGGATTTTATGGTAGGCATGGCCTTAGCCCAATTGGAAAAGTAGTCCACGGCCACAAGGATATGGTGATGCCTCCTAGTCGAAGCTGGTTTGCAATCCATGAAATCCACCCCCCACTTGGTGAAGGGACCAACGGTGACGACCGAATCAAGGGGCATTGGATGCAAGTGTACATTCTAAGAAAACACCTGGAAAGGGTGACATCTCTTGATGGCGTTCATACATTCCTTGAAGATGGAAGGCCAAAAGTAACCACCTCGCATAATGCGTTGGGCTGTTGCAAGACCAGATAAGTTAAAACCACATGCCCCATCGTGGCAATCATTAGGAACACGCTTTGCTTCTTCATGAGTCAAACAACTATGAAGGATAGAATCCTTTCCTCGATGATACAAAGTGTCCTTGACGATGGTATAATATTTAGCGTGGTGTTTCACATGTTGTCGTTCGTCTCATGAATAGTGCGAAGGAAAATTCAAAGTTTGAAGATATATGATGATATCCCCATACCAAGGGTCCCAAGACAAGATAAGGAATAAGTGCTCATCCACAAACGAATCTTCGTGGACAATATCCTCCTCAAGTCGCGGAAGGTCCGACATGAGCTTAGCAAAAACCAAGGATTTCACCAACTTTGCCGAAGCAAAATCAAGATCAAACTCCTAAAGGATCACAATCCATTTATTGTACTTCCCCCCTATAAGACATCATGATAGCATGAACTGAAATGGATTGATATGCGCTATGACTGTGGTTTTCCTAAGCATGATGTAATGCCTTAATTGTTGGACTGCATGAATAGTCGCAAGTGCCAACTTCTCCACATGAGTGTATCTCAGCTCAGAGTCTACTAATTTCGACTAAGGTAATAGATCACATGCTCCACGAGCACATCATCAACCTGAACTAAGGCCACGCCAATCGTCTCCTGAGATGTAGCCACATAAAGTATAAAATATCTTGCGAAGTCAGGAGGACTAAGCAGAGGGGCCAATACCAAAGCTTTCTTAAGAACATCGAAATACTGTTGGGCTTGGTCATCCCAGATAAACAGTGTGTCTTTCTTCAACAAGTGTACGAAACCTTTGGTAAGATTAGCATAATTCACTACAAAACGATGTAGAAAATGGATCTCCCTTGGAGGCTTTGAAGTTGAAGTAATTTGCGTGGAGGAGGAAACTGAAGTATTACCTCAACTTTAAGAGGATCGACTCTGATACCCTATTTCAAAACTATGAAACCTAGAAGGCGACCTGTTTTCACAACAAAGATACACTTATTGGGATTTAACCGAATCTTGTAGAATATGCATCTTTCAAGAATCAAATAGAGGTGGTTGGGGTGGTCCACTCTCTTGCGAGAATGGCCAACAAGATCATCCAAGTATGCCTCCACTATGCATTTAAGGTCATGAAAGGCATAGGTCATAGCACGTTGAAAAGTGGCTCCGACGTTTTTAAGGATGAAGGGCATCTTCTGGTATGCAAATGTACCCCAAGGACAAATAAAAGCAGTCTTATGTTGGTCCTCGAGCTTTATCTGTATTTGGTTATATCCTAAAAATCCATCCATAAACGAAAAGACTTCACTTCCCACACAAGCATCCAAAATATGATATGTGAATGGGGTGGGAAAATTGTCTTTCGAACATGCACAATTCAGGTCTTGAAAATCAGTGCATAAACAAATAGTTCCCTACTTCTTATCCATAGGAACGGGATTTGACACCCATTCGATAAGGGGAAATGGGTAGATGAAACCAACCTTAAGCAGTTTCTCCACCTTTGCCTTGATCGCAACTACCTTTCTAGTGTTCACAACACGAAGGAATTGTCGACCTAGCTTAGCATTGGGATATGTTCTAATATCATGTTCGACAATGCTGGGGTGTATTCTTGGAATCTCCTCATATGACTAGGTGAAAGCTTCTCGTAGTTCCTTAAACAATTCGGTGTAAATGCGAACCTCTTCAAGACAACAATCAACACCGATGTAAATGTTCTCAACATTTTTGGGGGTACGAGAAATTTTGATTGGTATGGTAGGGGAAATATTAGCCATGTTACCCTCTGCGTAAATCCCATGTGAATCCCAAGGAACCACAGGGTGACCAACCATCTCGACAAGAGTCGTCCTAAACTCTTCTTGTTCAATAAGATCAAGGTTAGGAAGAAAAAGGGAGCAATGATGCATGTCTTCGCAAGATCTTTCACTACCACACATGGCCTCAACAATAGCTTCATCTGAAGGTAAAGTACCATCAAGACAATTGTGCGAACAAGATGAGTCGACTTCCCATTCCAGTAGCATAATGGGATCTTCCTCCTCTGTTCATGAAGAGGAAAGATCTGGCTCTGCAGTGGCTTGTTGAATATCTTGATATCCAAGCTTAGGAGAAGACAGTGGCATAGACATTCCAACATGTGAAACCTCTCCAGATGTGGAATTCGTGGATGGTAAGGTCCATGGATCATTAACATACAAAGTCCAAAATGGTACATTGTTCAATGGAGGAGGGGCATTGTCAGACATGGTGCCAAAAAAAGAAATGGGTGAAGGGAAATCAAAAGATCCCAACAATGAGGGGTACAATCCAACACTCATGTTCCCAGTTTCCGGCTGAGAATCTTTGACTTGGGGGACAACAGGTCCCATGGATGTTGTGGAATAGGGACTAACAAAATCTAGCTGGTTGATCATCACAATCTTGCCTTTGTGTGGAAAGAAAATAATTATGAATACAGAGGACATGACCGTTTTCATAGTGTAAATCCAATTCCTACCCAGGAGAAGTTTGTAGTCGATGGGCATATCAACCACCTCGACTTCAGTAGGCAGAGATGTCCCACCCAAGCGGACAACAAAGGGGGGGAGGATACCATGTGGCTTAAATGACCTACCGTCGAATGTAGTGAGCATGGTCATAGACTTGGATAAGGGAGGAGAGCCAAGAGCTTTACAACAAGATAAAGACATCGCTAACGTAGAAGCACCTTCATCAACCACCATTATTTTGATGATATTCTACAGGCACTCCACATGGACTTGAAAAGTTACATGATAAGGTAAGCGAGGTTGAATGTCAGTAGTGTCAAACTTGATCACGTTACGACTTCCACCATCCTGATCTCCTAAAGTGCACAAAAGGGCATGTCTTTGAGAAGGACAAGCCTTTAAAACCTCAAGAGCCAACATGGCACATGGAGTTTGACCCAAATATTCTACAATAGAGTAGTTTTGGGTGGCTCAAGCATTCGGATTATGCATAGAGCGCTTGAGAACACCTTTCGGTATCCACGGCTTAGTACTGGTCTTCTTGATATGAAAAGAGGTATCAGGAGGAGGAGGAGTTTCATTCCCCATATTGGGTTGTGGTGCATCATAATCACGTTGGCGAGTAGCAACACTAACCTTTGATTTAACCATATTCATGCATGCAAAGCCACCAGCATGGTAAGAAGACGTTGTAGTTTCATTAGTCCCATAACCAGTAGCAGGAGCATTCGAAGCCATATTCTGATGATGTGGAAGAGGATCTTTCAACATAGTTGGGCTCTGTGGGAGATGCTTCGATGCTTCTTCAATCCGAGGACACAAGTGAGTAAGATGATCTTCCCCACAAAGCTTGCAAGGGAATTTCACTTTATGCCTAGGTTTACGGTCCCCACCAGCATTTCCGCCGTCCCCAGGAGGGTTGGCATTCTCTTTCCGAGGTGTATTACGATTACTACCATTGTTCCCATTATTTTCACCCTTACAATTATTTATCCCATTCTTCTTACCACCAGCCTGTTGGTTACTCGATGGGTTTTCCGATTGCATAGAGTGTACAACGGACGATGGGGTGGAAGTGGACAAGGTGTGAACCTGTTTGGGAGTAGATTGGTTAAGTGACAAATTTTGCATTTAATTAGAAACCAGATCTATGGGTCGAGTACTTGCGGATCCAAAAATGCCATCGGCATGTGGTCCAGGAAATGGCTTGGGCTCATGTCATGATCGCAGTGTGTCAGGAATAATGTCATACAAGATGCTAGATTGCGCTTAGACTAAATCTAGTAGCTGGACTTTTAATATAGCTTATTCCTCAGTCGTGATGCTAGACATCGAAACATCCTTAGAAATGTATGGAAGCAAAGACTTGAGAAACTATTCCAACAGAAACTCCGGAGGAATGTTGACTTTCACTAACCTCTTCCGTCGATGCCACTCTTGAACGTGGTCAGATATGTGTGTGGCCTTGTTCTGGTGGATGGTAGACAAGAGTTCAGTTCCAATATCGTAATGAAATGGAAGCTGGAAATGATCCAGGAAAACCAAGGCTATCTCGTTGAAACCCCTGTTCATGCCCCAAGGCAACTCTACATACCACTTTGTGGATGCCCCGTGAGGGTGCATTGAAATAGTCTCAAACGAACGGAATCATGATTTAAGGACTTTGATGAGCACCAAAGGTGAAAAGTCGTAACATGATCACCCCGATCTTCACCACCCTTCCCCTTAAACTTGGGAATGTCCGAAGGGAGCTTGGTAGGGACTGGAGGCCAATTAAAACCATGACACACTGGATCATTTGTTAGCTTCGAAAGATCCAGAAGGTTCAATCGAGCAAGGAACGGGAGATGCGATTGTAAAGCTTGATTGTAAGATCACATAAAAGGTTGATTATACGAAGCTGAAGAATAAGATGGACCATAACCATGACCCTAGCCATAAGGATAATAACCTCCTCCAACCGGACCCGTTTGAGCATAAGCACATATATATGTATTATGAGCACCGTATTATAGTAAGGGTTACCACCATAATTATGGGGCATATAAGTATTACTTGTGGTGGGAACCATGTTGTGATGGCCATAATTGTTGGGTATGTTCCTGCCCCCTACATAAGTATTACTAGTAGCAGGAGCAGTTGTTGTGTTACCATAAGGATAAGGGATATTCCCACCCCTTACATTAGTATTACTAGTAGCAGGAACAGTCGTAAAAGTATACTGTATGTTTCCACTCCCGGTATTAGGAGGATTGTTAACATTAGCGAACGTGGTCCTGGGTTGATGCGTAGAGGCATGTCTATTGTACTATGGATGGTGAGTCATACTGTGAATAGTGTTCCCACTAGGAGGGGTAGTCCTAGGAGGCAGCCTTCCTCCAAAATTTGCAATGTTTGAAGGGATGCAGCCAGTCCCCATATCATGTGTTTGAGTAGAAAATGTGGTGCCCCTAGTGAGGGTGTTTCCCCTAGTGGGTGCAGTGTTTCCAACACCATGACTAGTGTTAGCATGACTACAAGACATAGTAGATGGATCAACTGTATTGTAACTAGGCATACCATGAGAGAACGAGGTAGCATTCGTAGTGGTCGTAGGACCTGTGTTAACATTCAAATTTGGCATGCCATGTAGGAAATTCCTTGGATTCGAAGGATTGAATGGGTCGTTCTTGGGTGGAGTAGATCCAAATATAGGAGGTTGAGTCTCTAGTATGAGTGGATCTCCCCTCCATGCCTCTCTAGGAGTAGGAGGAGCATAAACGTCTTTGACTCTACCTGTGAAGAACCTGCAATATTTAATTAATGAAAACACACAAGATAGAAGAAATAACAGAACTCAGAATCACTTTTATATTCATCGCAGGCCACTTCGAGGGGGAAACCTCCTTTGAGCAATCTCAATACAAATAACTTCATGACACGCCTTCATTGGTCTCAACACAAACTTATATACTAAGTATAGGCTCCAATACCATGTGTCAATACAAACCATGGGACAATACCAAATATGGATCAACAATTACTATGGGACGACTTACAAACCATATGCATCCAACAACAATAATACAATCTATGGATCAACAAATACTATGGGACGAATTACAAAGCATATGAGTCCAAAAACAATATACTAACAAAGTAGATAGAAGGGTTTACATGGGTTCCTAACATCCCCTCTCCCTTGTAAAAAGCTTTGTCCTCAAAGCTTTAGATGTGGAAATCGATGTAGAATTTGAAGGAGTGGTTCCCCTGTAGCATCCTCGGGTTGAATTCTGGCCCACTAACACCTTTTGAGTTTTAGGGAGGATTGCTTGGAAGGCTATATATGAAGAAGGACCGGCATATCAGATGCATGAAAAGTGCACTCAGAATAGTGCTAATTGGCTTGTTGTTTCAGTCGAATTCTTTCCATGTGAAGATTGTCCTACAGAATGAGAAGAATCTGATCGCGGGTTCGAAGAACTGAGTCATATTCCTGAACTGGGGAGCTACTGAGCATGTATGGAAGAAGAACTGGCGGCGCCTGTCCATAAACTGCTTCATATGGTGTCCTTTTAGATGTGGTATTGTACCATTGGAGCACTTCTAGGAAATCCATAGAAATAGCTGTCCACATTTGTGTAGGGATGGGAAAGGGTTCGAGCAGCCCCGAAAGGAGTGTCGTTACACCCTGGAAAGTATCACACTCAACCACCATCTACTAAATTTTCATTTTCAGTCACTTCCAAAAGAAGTTACATTGTTCCCCGTCATAGGTTTTGCGGAACCCAGAGTGCCATGCCGATGAAGAAGCATGGAGTTCATATAAGAGATAGCCTTGTTGAATAGATTGCAACCAATTTGGAACAAGCAGAGAAATAGATGTAAGAGAAACTGGGTCATCAAATTGGCGAGAAGGAGCATTTGCCAACATATTATCCTTACCCTTCTTGTAAGTGATCACATAGTCATAAACCATGAGTTGGATAACCCATTTGCGGTGTGTTGGTGAGGGGACCTGTTGTTCCAGAAAATGTTCCAGACTCTGGAGATCAGTCTTGATGCAGAAATAATTTCCTAATAGGGATGGAAGCCACTTCGATACTGCACGCAAAATAGCCATCATTTCCTGCTGAAATGTAGATGCAGCTAAATTCTTACTGGAAAGGTCTCTTAAAGGTGACAAGCCCACTGGTTCAACAAGGACACCTGCATATCTATCCAAGGAAGTAGGGGAGACTGTTGATGGGTGCATCTGAATGGAATGGAGTTGAGTGGTGACACGATGTGAATTCTTCTTAAGGATCTTTTCTAGGCAATGTGAACTAATGATGCGGAGAGACCCTTGTTGTAAGCTCTTAAATTTGTGTTGTTTCCCATTGACTGAAAATTGCATCCAAAGTTTAGAAAAATCCCATAATATGGGGCCAAGTGTGTGTAACCATTGAACGCCCAAAATGACATCACATCCTCCTAGGGAAAAGGAAAACATGTTAGAGCACAGGTTATAATATTCTAGAGAGAGACGCACATTGTGACACTTCCCCTTGCAAAGTAAGGTGCCCCCATTAGCAACCATGACTTCAAAGTTGGAGGAAGAATGGACAAAACAATCAGCATGTTTGGTGATCCGAGGGTCAATAAAGTTATGAGTGCTACCAGAATCAATGAGTATTGTAAGAGGAAGCTTCTTGAAGTAACCCCTAACCCGCATTGTTTGGGGGGTGGTGATGTCGGATAAAGCATGGAGACATATATCTGGTTGTTCATCCTGAGATGGGGGGTCAATAGATGGCTCCTGAATGTCGACCTGATCATCCATTGTATCTAAAGCTTATTCACCAATTTTAGAGGCAGGAGGAAAATCCGTATCCAAGAGATAGAGCTTTTGTTGAACACATCTATGTCCCCAAGTAAATTTCTCATCACAATTATAACAAATCCCTTTTTCCCTGCGTGCCTGCATCTCTGTTTCAGACAATTGCTTGATAGGAGTTGGTTGACGAGCTGGCGAGATGGGAGGTCGTTGTGAACCCATATTTTGGAAGGAAACAAAAGTGGGTTTGCAGCATTGTTGGGCTACAATCTTATCTTCTGTCAACTTAGCCAACCCTAGGACTTCCATCATTGTGTTCAGACAGAACATTTTAACCTCTGACCGGATTTCATCCTTAAGACCACTGATAAAACAACTCCTATAGAATTCATCAAACAATCCTTCTATGTGATTGGCTAGTTTCTCAAATTCTATCTGATACTCTCTCACATTGCCACTTCGACAAAGTTTAGTGAGTGCTCCGGTGAAGTCATCAAAAGCACTAGGACCAAATCGTTGGAAAGAAAGTTGGAGAAATCTGTCCAATGTGGCTCATCATGCACCTTGATGTACCAATGGTACAATTGAAGGGTTTCCTGTTCCAAATGAAAGGATGCAAGTGGAAATTTTTGGACATCAAAAGTATTATGCAGGCTGAAATACTTTTCTGCGCGATATATCCATCCAGTCAGATCAATACCATTGAAGCAAGGAAATTCAAGCTTCGGACCACAAAAATTGCTGGAAGAAGAGAACCCATTGGTTGCACAAGATTCTTGTTCTCAGTTATTGCTCATGGCTGAATGCTGAAGATGGAGGCTGAGAAATGTTTCATCTAGATCTTGAAGTTTGGTTTGGATGGCTACAAGTGCTTCCTCCATGGTTTTTTCTTTTTTGCGGGTGACAACCATAACCAAGAGTTTTTTTTTTTTGAATGGATAGAAAAACACAAGAAAAGGCTTATTTAGTAAAGAGAAATTTGGATTTGGGGAAAACTCGGATGGGTAATTGGGGTTTGAAAAGGCTTTCAACACTTTTCGATGGATAGGGAAGCAGAAAATGAGGATTTTAGAAGTGGGGTGAAAGAATGAGAAAATTTGGTAGAGAGGGACAAAGAAGTAGAAATTGGAAAGGAACTCTGTGGTAAAATTTGAAGGTGATTGGGTGAAATTTGAAGAAGTTATAGCAAACCCTAAAAATAGACAAATGTGGGATTTCGGGCTTTGGGGAGTGGAATTTGGGATAGGGTCCTCATGAATGAAATATGCAGAATGGGATTATAGGGGTGTCAGGGAAGTTTCAAGGGAAACAGAGTGAAAAAAGGGAGATATGGCCAAAAAACAGAATTTTATACTTTTTTTTTTTAAGAATGGATCTGCTATGGCACAGAAGGGAGAAGAAACAAATGGATCTGCAATGACACAGAAGTGATCGAAAAAGACTGGATTTGAAACGATGCTAGATCGAAAACAGTTGGATCTGAAACGAATTTCAGAATAGATCTGAAATGGTTGAACTAGAACAGCTTTTAGAATGGATCTGAAATGACGCGGAAGTGATGGCAACAGTTCAGCTGAAAAATTGATATGGAACCCAAGTATGTGCGGCTTCCTTACAGTTCAGGGGTTTCACTCTACCACCAACGCTGTCTGACGACTTGCATATTGGGGTAGTACCCCTCACTCCACGGCTGAGGTAAAACTGATAACCCCTTTTCCACAAACGACAGCTCTTGGTTTACCTCACGGGTGGGAACTAGTCAATCAGGTATGGGTCATTGCCCTTTTTGCTAGCAGGTCCTCTAAATGGGCCAGCTACTTCGGGGTTCCTCTCGTAATCCTCACAATGAGTTTTAGGTCTTATGCCCAAGTAATTCCCACAATTAAGCGAATAGGGATTATTCCTAGATCCAAAGCTGCAACAAATGCGAAAAAAAAAATTGGGCATAAATTTCACCCAACGAGCCCAAGAAAGTGCTTTGATACCAGATGTGCAGAACCTACAATATTTAATTAATCAAAACACACAAGATAGTAGAAATAACAGAACTCGAAATCACTTTTATATTGATCGCATGCCACTTCGAGGGGGCAACCTCCTTTGAGCAAGCCCAATACCAATAACTTCACGGTGCCTTAATTGGTCTCAACACAAACTTATATACTAAGTCTAGGTGCTAATACCATGTGTCAATACAAACCATGGGCCAATACAAAATATGAATCAACAATTACTACAGGATGACCTACAAAGCATATGCGTCCAACAACAATAATACAAACTATGGATCAACAAATAGTATAGCATGACTTACAAAGCATATGCGTCCAACAAAAATATACTAAAGAAGTAGATAGAAGGGTTGACATGGGTTCCTAACACTACTCGACGAAGTCGTAGGGATTTCTCCCATGCCAAAATGACCAGTGATAATGTGAGCGCGAAGCAATTCAAAAGAATCAGAAGAATCAAAGAGAGCATTCCAACATCCCCTATGAACACGATGTGTAACTTTGGCAGCCGGTAAACTAGCCAACTGATGAGACAGGCGGAGAGTTGGACCTCGTGCCATGATATCTCCTAAGAGTCAATAAATCAAAGAATCCCCTAACGACCAAACTAATGACAAAAGAGAAAACACCTAAAGAAACTATAGCCAAATGCACACACACAGGACTGGCTCAAGGGACCTCTCGACACTATAGCCAGTATGTCTCTCCTAGGAGAGGCTTGAGACTCCCAAACTATAACTAGTTATAAGGGTTTCCAAACTTCACTGCGTGCACAGGGTCAAATCCCTATACAACAAGCAATTGTGCTATCCAAACCCTATCTGACTCAGGACAACCGCAGTATAACCACTACGAATGCCCTATGCCATACCTAGGTAAGGAAACTAAGGTCACCAGAATATAACAAATGCTCAGGCGGACAGTCTGTGAAGAACCTAGAACAATTAATTAATAAAAATACATGAGATAGCAGAAATAATAGAACTTGGAATCGCTTTTATTGATCGCAGGACACTTCGAGGGGGAAACCTCCTTTGAGCAAGCTCAATATAAATAACTTCACGGTACCTTCGTTGGTCTCAACAGAAACTTATATACTAAGTCTAGGCGCCAATACCATGGGACAATACCATGTGTCAATACAAACCATGGGCAATACAAAATTTGAATCAACAATTACTACGGGATGACTTACAAAGCATATGTGCCCAACAACAATAAGACAAACAATGGATGAACAAATACTACAAGATAAATTACAAAGCATATGTGTCCAACAACAATATACTAACAAAGTAAATAGAAGGGTTGACATGGGTTCCTAACACAGTCATAGGTGGGATCCATCATGTGGGTAGGGTAGCAAAGCCCGAAACTCAAGAGGTACAAATCCCTCAAGAGCCCCTGTACACAAACAAATCCCGGAAATATCTCCCACGTTCGGTCAATATTGGAGGGCTATCTTTGCAGCCAACCCCCCATGACCTCGTGCTTAAATCTAGTCTGAGTAGAGCTTCCTGAGAACACTGATGTATATTATGGAATTCACCACTCCCTGGTCATACATTAGCATAATCAATAGCATGATCCATGATATCAGAAGCGAATATAACCCATTGTAATTAAACAATATTCACAACATCAATTGGACAAGAAAATGAGTATTTCCATTAATGAATAACAAGAAGTCCAATATACAACCTCTTCCTGACAACCAATCTAAACCAAGAACTATGTCTCTCCACTTGTGCCTCCACCACTTCAATCCTCCATGCAATGGAAAACTCAAACTATGAAAGGAATTTGGAAGGTGAATATAAGGAATTCACAACAACAAGGATCAATGAGTGTAGACTCAAGTCATGGCAAAAAGCTACTAGAGTTATCTTGTTCTCTCTTTCTCCTCCATTCCATATGCCATAAGATATCAATATATATCCTTCCAAAAGTAAGTGAAAAGACACATCAAGGCGTTTCGGGGCATATGGAGGGACAAAGGTCACCCTAAGACCTCTTTTTGGGAGTAAAAAGTAAATATTTAATGATTTTTGCCATTTTACTTGGTTCTGGAGGGCTATAATGGAACAACATGTATGTACGCTGGTTATAATGAGACATCAAGCATACATGAAGAAAAATAAGGAAAATTTGTGTTTTCTGGAGGACATAAAGTGAATCTGGGTCAGTGAAATGGATCCAGAAGACCAATCAATGTTGATGCTCAAAAGGTGGAAAATTACGCTGTAACAATAACTGATACATGATCTCATTCATCAACCCAATCCATTGATTCACACTCATACCACTCACAACTGTTGCAAGACCCACAAAATCAAGCATGTTTTTGCGTCCATAATTCAAATAAGGGTTGTTTGAGCTTCAAACCAAATGAAATCCACGAGTTCCTTGCACAGTACTACAACTATAAGAACGTGATCCATCTATATCAACTACATGCCATAAATTTATGATAACATGTCCTCTACCAGTTGGTCTATGTTGCTCCATGGTTTGATCTGACATTTTTGCAGAGCACCATTGAATTATGGATTCTACATCCCAAATATGAGGGTTTGTCATGCACCTCATCTCCTCCCTTTCTAGGGAACTTTTTAGACATTCTCCATCCACGTAATGCTCTCTCTTTCAATGCCCAGTCTCAAAATAGTTCCATATATGCAACACATCATAAGTCTTGTGCAAAATAATCAACCAATGGAATACAAGTACATTTTTGAACTGGCATGTGCAACAATATGACCATATCCAATGCCGATCCATCTGTATAACTCTCTCCTTCTGATGATCATAGAAAATTCTGAAGCAACGCTGCACATAATGCAGGTTGTGGCACCTGTCATCACTGATGTATAAGTTGGTCTCTTTAAATATTATCCTCATGTCATTGTTTCTCTCTGGAGCGTTCCTATACGTGATATGGACCATTATGCTAACTTGGTTTGAATGGTAGTATTGACTTTGAATCTCATTCTTTGGCTACAGGGTGTAGTTTTCAGCAAAGTCCAAAACCGATAATATTGTGCCATTGGGATAGGTGTCCCTGCACTGTCTGTATTGTTCATCCTACCATTGTGCTACATGGACATGTTGTACATACTGCTCGGTCTTTTGGTATAATTTCATCATGAATTGAAAATTTGTACCCAGTGCCACAAAACCAACGGCATTAATACAACATGACATTTTCAATCTCGATATATCTCTGCAAATTCAACATGTACAGTATGAAAGTATCAAAACTTAGATTACCTGTGACTTCACCAATGATTTTTTTTTGCTTTCCTTTACACTATCTACTTGATATTTTATGTACTTGAAGTTATGCATTTCTACTGAAATCCTCCCAAATTCGTGCTCCTCGGTTTCATGGATGCAGCGGCTCAATAATGCAAATCCACTGCACCTGGAACATGTCTCATATAAACATGATCTTTTATAATATTTGTGTCCTTTAGGACTTGGACACATTATGCTATGTTTACATTCTCTGGATGCATTCGGTGGTTGTAACGATGGGCAGTCCTGCACAATGTTAGTATGCAAATAAAAAAATATATGTCTATATGTATCATAATAGTACTCAAATTCTACATGGTATCTAAAGCAACATGTGTTGCGATCAATGCAAATTATAACATACCAGGGTTTGCATTTTTCAAAGGACCTTTGGCCCAAGTTCAATTGTGTGTGCTCATTCTTGAACCTCTCATAGAGTTCCATTTGTGTGGTGTCAAGGAAGTGCTTGACATGGGGTTCACACCCCTTAACACCTTTTCTCAACTTTAACGCATCTCTTCGATTCGATGAAGATCTAGTGTTATCATGAGACAACTTTTGTACTAGACGTTATTTAACAACATCAATAAGCTTCATGTCTGAATGAGGTAACCTACCAACAAAGGCCCAACAATATTTTTTTCTCGAGGTCTCAAGTTTTTCTATAATGGAAGAATACTTTTGAAGAGTCTTTCTATCTAATTTAAAGATTTACGTGTGTGTGATAGCAGGCGACATTTCCTTGTGGATTCGTCTACAATCGATTCCGATAGTACACGAAGGGCAGCATCAAAAGCTTTTGTACAACAAGTTTTTACAATCAAATTAAATGCAGACTGTAGATTTCTAACAACATGATTGTTGGCCTCTGAACTTCTAACTACCTTTATGCCCAAAATTCTCCTAACATGAGCTATATAATGAGATTTTAACAAAGCCATAAAAAATTGACATTTTGCTGGATCAGTTTTGGATTCAAAAAATTCTTTCATTATCCTGTTACAATGGAAATCAATTGTGCATTTGAGAAACTTACCTTAAAGTCCTGAAAAATTAACTTTCATCTACATGAATACATTTAGGATTTCTTATTCCTCCACTTGATAGTCTAAGCAAGGGAGTTAGAAAGGAAGTACGAGTCTCATAACTAGTTTGTTGTGGCCCTTCGATCACAATTTGGTCCTACAAGTGAGTGTGTTCTACATGTGTGTGCTCTTCTTGGGGAGGTTTCCAATTAACCATCAATTAACATCTTGTTCAACAT